>JAVCKT010020824.1:0-13697 GCA_032273925.1 Rhynchotus rufescens
ATCTTGATCTATTTCCTCAGTAAGAAAAGTTTTGCATTAGTAGCAAAACTGCCTTCGTGCTGCCCTGTAAAACCAGAGGTGATTTTTGCTGCGCCTTGGTCCAAAACCTGCCATTCCCAGGCCACCTTTCCCATTTAGCGGAGGTCCCAAATGTGTCCTTGCCTGTGCACTTCATGATCCTGAATTTGCACAGATGAGCGTGGACCTTGGCTTGTTCCTGCTCTTCCTGCCCTTTCTCCTAGCTCTGCTGGGCTTTGCAGATAGGGATCTGTGCTCTTGGTTTGCTCTGCTCCCCGTGGAACTCCACATGGAAGCAGCTCTCCACAACCTCCTGGAAAAACTCCTGATTTCCCTCTTTCTCCAACAAAGCTGCTCTCCGTTCTTGCTGAGCGTTGGGAGTGGGAGGGATTAGAGTCTAGTGCGTTTGGGTGCCAAGCAGAAGCGGATGGTGAAGCAGTGAGGTCACCAAAGTGATGTTGAAGGAAAGCTTCTGCATGTGGTGTTAGCGCACAGAGGTGTTGGCTGGTCCGTTGCATTCATAACTTGGTGTTTTTCCAGTTACTTCTGCACTGGAAAATGTTGAGAGAGAACTGCCTTATGTCGAGGTGAATGGCAATTATTCATGGTCAAGAGCAAACTGAATGGAGTATCGTTATTAGGATTCCTAACTATTGTTGTGCCATTTAAGGCCATATATATACGTATTTTAGAGTAGGAGTCAAAAGGTTAAACTCTAAGCTTGACCCTAAGGTCTTGAAGAATACATTTTTCTTGGATTTCACTCGGACAATATTCTGTTTCTATTGCTAAGTAAAGAAAACCTAGGCCTTTAATGTTTTCCACAGGCTCTGACTCTCCATATGGTTTTGTTATTCCAGCTTCAGTGGTGCAATCTGGAATGCTTGTGCAGATCAAGAGCCAGGCACTGGGCATGCGCACACCAGTTGGCTCCTGATTTGATATTTCTAGCAATCATTGGTAGTAATGTTAAGGTACGTTGAAGCCAGAGTATACTGGAAATTTAGTCTCTCTGGGACTGGAACTCCCCATACTCAGCAGTTAGTCTAATCATGAAAATTCCTTCAGAAATGACCTGCCAATCCCAAGCTTTAATTATTTCTTCATCACCTATTAAACTTCACAATAAATTTGTCCATTATATAATTGGGATGATTTTGGTTTATATAACTGTCTGAGCCCGATAATGTCCTGTTATTCTAGTTGAAAATTGGAAGAATGTGGTTGTTGACTGATAAATGGAAAAAAACCTAAAATCTTCCCTCTGCCACAGAGCAGAACACAATTCAGGAGTGCTGCATATATAAATAGGGGGGAAAAATTCAGCACCAACATGGATAGGTGTAGCTCTGTTGTCTGTGATGGAGTTTCACATTTTGGCCTGGTTTCCTGTAATAAATGAGAAATGTAGATAGGTTTGTCTTGCTGCTGATTTCCTTTTCACCTCTGGGGCAAGAGTGAGGAAGTCCCATCTCTGCAAGGGTTGCGTGTCTTCATTTTCTCTCTCTGCCTGTTCTGCCAGGAAACCACCTAGAAGTGTGGTGATCCTCCATGGATTCCTATCATATGGGCTTCACCTATGGAGGAAGTCATGATGGGACTTCATTCTGGATAAGTGCTGCTGTAGGAAGGAATTAACAAAATATGTGAAGATGCCAGGAAAATGTTCAGTAGGAGTTATGTAGGATGAGAACAAAAAGAAAGTAGGTTCTTACTGCAACAAATGCATCTTTTTTTTTTTTTTTTTTTTTTATTATTAATGGGCTTTTAGCCTTAATGAGTCATCCTGGATTTGCCTATGTACCCTAATGACTGCAATCTGAAAGTGTCTCTACTGTTGCAGCAGGCAAAAAGATGTATTTCTATATTCCCCAGTGGGGCCTACATTTTTTGTATGCTGGATTTCTTCTCTATATGACTTGAATTATTTTTCCCCTTAACTTAAATGAATAAGGTGCTGACAGGAGAGGATTTAAAGAGAAGTTCCTCAGGAGAAACACCCCAAAGCTCTTGGAAGGATTCCCAAGGGCTGCCCAAGGTGACTCGAGAATCAAGAAGAAATTTAGACCTTTGGCTACAGAATACGCTTCTGTTTGGTTGGTCTGTTTGCTTCTTCATCTCTTTGGCAGACTTCCTTGCAGACCTGTCTTCGACAGCAATAGTCAGCTCCAGCTAAAGTAGATGCCAAAACCTTCTGTATGAGCTGAACGAGACTCAAAACAAGCTTATTTTTGCATATCTGGGTTGGTCCAAATCCTACTGAAACAAAAGCTTTCTCTTCACTTCAGTATTTTGTCTCTAGACAAAATAATAAATCCTCATTTGAGGAACTGCTGCTAAAACATCGAGGGGACTCACATACTCCAGTTTGGTCTCCAAGTAAAATGATCCCACCTTTTATATGACACTTGAATTGCCCAACCTTTTCCTCTGATGTGAAAAGCATGCTGACAGGAATGAAATCTACTTAGTTTCTGCAAGTTATTGCTTTAGCTCTGGTGCCATTGTAAATTCTGGCTTGGTTTTACAGGGAAGACGTCTGGAGTTTAATTTACAGAACAAAATTAATATAAAACATGGAAGACTGATAAGAAAAGTCAAGAAGTCTTGACCCCTTTCTTTTGGGCCAAGAAATGAAAGAAATAGGTAAAAATCGTAAATAAAAGAAAATTTCCTTGGCTATCTGAATTCTGATCTTATCATTATAAGTGAATTTATGCAATTAGCCAAATTAAATTTTGAAAAACTGAAAATTACACTTGGGGAAAGAACAACAGCTGTCGCTCAGCTACATTTCTACAGGTAGCATTGCACAGGCATATGCTTGTGTAGTTTTCCCCCTAACCTCAGAAATCATAAAATCTATTCCCTCATCTTTTTATAAATGCACTTTTCCCAACCGATGCAAAGAAATCAGAAGAGCAAGGGCACCGAGACGTGTCTCAAAGACTAGTCTGAGGTGACAGTGTGCAAATCTACATGCGATTGCCAATAGCATGAAGCTTTATCTCTGATTTAATCCTGATCTCCGGCTCTACTCCATGAAAAGGTGGGTGTTGAACAAGTTCTAGGATTACACTGGGCCCTCCGTGCCGAGCAGTGTAGGAGTGTAATGAAATCAGTGACTTTAGGCAGGGCCTAATGGACAGCATATTTGCCTGAGCTATGGTAGGTGGCCAGCTGAACCCACCTCTCCTGTCTCCAGAGGAAAAACAGCAGAGGAGGTTGTTCTGGGGGCTTTTGTATGAAAATTTATCTATTTTCTTTCCTCTAGATGTCATCTAGCTGTACTGCCTAGAAGAACCCCTTAAAGTAGGAACTTAGGCTGGTTTATTGTTTGGCTTATATGCAGGGCTGGTTCACAGACATAGACCGGCTGCTTGTCCTCAGGTTGGCCCTGTATATTTTAACTAGATAATTGTTGGCTTCGGAAGCATTTCTTTCTGGTAATTACAGCTTTTATTTGTTGCGCTCGGTCTCAAACATGTGGTATGATGTTTCTTTCATTGCTTTCAATGAAATGCTTTCAAAGCTTTCATTGCTGCTTAAAGCTTTCTCTATCATTATTTTACTTTTAACTGTCAGTGTCTTCACCAAGCCCCTCTTAAAACACACCAGGTGCTCCTAAATCCCCCTAATGGACTTGAGAGGTAGTTTGGTGAAGCAGAAAAGGAATGGGTTTGGATCTGGAGGACTCTCTTCCCACGTCTGCTTGTTTTTCTGAGTGTTCTTGGGAGAGCTTTTTTGAGTTTAATTTGTTTAAATGGCAAAGGTGATAGCTCCCTTCTAGATAGATTGTACTGAGAAATGAAACACCTCCAAAGTCAATTTATGAATTAATCCATGTAACATTTGGGTGCTCATGGTTTTTGACTTACAGCTGTTGTTTCTCATTCTGGGGCTTTGCTGCTTATGTGAAGGAGCAAGAGGCTTTTGCAAAAGGGTGATTTTGGGGTCCCAATTTTATCCTATTTCCCGAGGATCTTGGGTGTTAGGACTTACTTTACTAATAACCAAGTGCACGTGGATGACTATCCTACGGGGCAAAGCAACTGGGAGTTAAATTAAGGTAGAGGCTACACATGGTCATTCAAAATTGCCCCAGACTAAACTGAAATAAATCTGATGTTCTGGCTGTGTTGTCAGAGCAGACCGGGGCTTGCACCATTCAGTCCATCGTGTTGCTGGTAATTTCATGCTGATGTTTGATTCATCCAACGCACTTCCACTTTCCTGCAACAGCCTTTCTGGCAAGCAGCCCTCTTGAACATGCAGAGGGGCAAGTCAGCATTTTTTAGGATGTTCAATTTGCCAGAGGGCTGCACAGAGACAAAAAGGGCAGAGGAAAGAGGACCAGCAGGGGATGGCAAAAGGTGCCTCTGAAAGCGCAGAAAGACAAATTATACCCAACCAAATGGAGGAGGAAGACTTAACTAAGTTTTAACTAAGACACATATAGAGGTGGGAAGTCAAGCAGTAATTCAGTACAACTCCCCTGCTCTCCACAGACATTAACGCCACCGTGACCCAGGCATGGCCAGGGAGCAGTGGCAGAGCTGGAACTGGTGGGCTGGAGGGAATTAGCGTGTTGTAACAACAGAACAACATGGCAACAAAACCAAACTCCTTGCAAGCCTCAGAAATGCACTGGGCATTCACCAAATTCCTTAAATCAGCAAGATCTCTACATCCAAAACGTAAGAGGTTTTCTCACGGCTATAATTATGGCCTTGCAGATTTTATATATGTATATATTATATAAAAATATATATTTATGTTCACATATAATAATTAACTCAAGAGATGAGTCTGGCTGTTTCCAGGACCTACTCAAGAGGAAAGTTATTGCTCTTCACCGTGACTTATTTCCCAGGGTCTTATTGCCTTTGATCTAAGAGAATGAACCACAGAAACGGAATAGTTTTTAGAGTATTCCTTAAGACCACGCTTGTCTTGTCAAGCTGCAACCCCGTGCTCTGGCCTCCCTGCGCTCTGCCACCAAACTCCAGCCCTTGCTCCCCTCCAAAGCGCCTGCTGGGAATCCTGCGCTCTTGCACGAGCAGGGCTCCTTCCCGAAGGTTTCCCGGCGGGTTAGGGGAGTGTGGGGCTGGGCTGCAGCAGGGGGTGGGTTGCAGCAGGAGGTGCTGGCAGGGTCCTTGGAGGTGGCCCAGGCGAGCGCGGCGCCGGCAGCACCGCCACCTTCCGGGCGCTGCGGCCGCGCTCGCCGCTCCGCTGCCGGCCGAGCGCCGGAGGAGCCGCTCCGGAGCGGAGGGGATGCCCGCGGCGGGGCTGGAGCCTCGGGAAGCTGCCTGGAACCGCGGTGAACAGCGAGTGCGCTGCTGCTCGCAGGCATCTTCCTGCCCCTGAAATAGCGCTAGCAAAATCCTCTTGCTCCGAGGTTCCCCTTGGTACTGGGAATGAGGAAAATAACAAAACGAGCACTAAACGCAATGCCAGACTTCCTTTTTGCAGCATTTGGAGCAAGGCTTGTAAAAAGGACCTGAAGTTGCTCATTGCAGCGCGCAGCCCTGGCAGCATCTGCACCCTGTGCAGCAGGATCTGCCTCCAGGCTGCTAATGGATGCAGGGAGCTCCTGCCGGCTCCGGGCATTCCTTGGGCACTTGGCTGGCCCTGCGGATGCTATGTGACGTGATGGGCGACGTTGCTGCAGGAGTCCTTTCCATGTTGTTTCTGCAGCTCTTCTGGGGGTTTTGCAGGCAATCCAACCTCCCATCCAGTTGTTGTCCAAGCTTATTTTCACCTGGTCCTGCTAAAGAGAAATTAAAATCCCCCAGCAGAGCTGCTGAGGCTCAAAACTACTTCCTTGGCAGGTTCCTCCTTCCACTGGGACCTGTGCCAGTTGAAGACGCTATAAGAAGAGGGAGTAGGAAATTGTTCAGCTTGAAATAACTGTTTGGGTAACATCCAACCGGTGTTTGGAGCCTGCAAGGGGTTAATGGCCCAGCCACCACTGCAGAATACAGTGATGGGTCCATGCCCAGCAGCTTTTGCTGTTTTTGCTGCAATGAAATGGCCTTTTTGGGAGAAAGCAAGCCCGGTTTCTCCAAAGTCTTTCTGCAAATGCATTGACTTGATAGCAACTGGTGCTGGGAACTCCTAAATTCAGGTGGAGATAAATGACACTTTCACCCCAAAACGAAAGCTCGCTGGGCACAGGACAATGGGAGCGCGCGGTGTCCCTGCGGCCCTGGGCCAAGGTCGCCTATTGTTCCCTGGGTATAAATAGCTGCTCGTGGGGCCAGCGCGCAGCCCAGCCCGCAGATCAGATGCATAAAAACACAGCTGGGAAGTTGTGCCCAAATTTTGCATTTGTGCCCACAGCAAAGTTTTGTTTGCTTGCTTTTTTCCAGGTAGCGACAGATAATTCTGAGGAGAAACATAAGGCAATAAGTGCGTTTCGCCTTTCATAAGCAGATGCAATGTTTGTATCTGGATAAATGCTGCAAAGTCAAATTAGGCTTTAAATTGTACAGGAAGGAGATGAAAAACTAACTATTTTATGCTACTTCTGCAAAATCATTTAAAAAAATGAACTGGAATTTAATTTGCATTTTCTAGAAATAGTTATTATTCTAAAACATTTCCTACGCTATGTAAGTTTTGAAGCAGAAAAAAAAATTACTTTGGACTAAACTCTATTCAACTAAAGGAGGAGGATGAGTATCCTAAACTGGCTAAAAATGAGGTAGTTTCAGAGAATTTGCATGAAATTAATGTGCCAGGGTGAAGCAGCTTCTTTCAGAGCTTTTTAGGACCCTTCCGATGAACTTCTGTTTCCTTTTTTCTGGGACACGTGTCATTTCTAGAGGCTGCCCTAAAACTGGGTTTGCATCCCGAATTAATTGCATCCCAAATTAATTGCATTAATTGCATTAATTACAGTGTTACTTCACGTTGCAGCTTTAGCACACGTGTGAGCCGATGCCTTTTCTTTCGCAGCGTTGCAAACGCGGCAGGGAGATAATTACGGCACATCTTTCCTTTCCACGTTTCCTGCTGGGATATTTTCTGCCTGAAATCAATGCCTGCCAGTGAGCCAGTGAAATTTCCTCAGGAAACAGTTTAAATGACAATGTAAAAAAAAAAAAAAAGCCTGATTTTAGTAAGCAGGAGCAATCAACTGTTGTTTCCAGCAATCTGCAGTGCCTGGGGTGCTCAGGCCGGATCCCTGATCTCTGAGGTCCCTGATTCCTGGGATCCCTGGTCTCTGAGATCCCTGATCTCAGTCCTTCAGCACCCTGCTCTTCCTCTCCGTGCTGCAGAGGCTCTGCAGATTCCCAGGTGGAAGCAGAGAGCCATGGAGGCCAAGCGGTATGAATACTGAGTGATGCAGATGCAGAGCATCACAGGGATCCCCTTCTTCAGCATCCTGCAAGGAAGTCTACTGAAACGAGGGAATTAGTGTTGCTGCTTCAACCTGCTCTGCTTTGCAGACACTGCTGTGTTCCCTGCTGTGATGCTGCGGGATGAGCTGGGCTCTGGGAGGAGAACGGAGCTTTGCAGCTCCTTGTAGACGTCTGCTCTAACTACTACTCCGTTTTATACAGGGGTATGCTTTACATGAACTCGCCATCAGATGGAGCAGTTTTGGAAGCAAAGAGCAGAATCCTCTCTGCTTTCACGCTGCTGGAGCCGAGGATGCAGCTACTGCGCAGGAACATCAGGCTCTGGTACCCGTGAATCACCAGTTCTGTCTGTGCACTTGTAGCTTTGGGGGGGACATGGAGTTTGGTGGCCAAAGCACCCTCTTGGGGAGCAAAAGGGGTGGCTTTTGGTTTCTTCTTGCACAAGCTTAATTAAGTGCTTGGTTAAGTTTTAAGTGAGGTTTTTAGGTGCTTCCTGAGAAAGAGAGCTGGGGAGAAAAGGTCTTCAGGATGTCAGTGTGGGTCTCAGGTGTTTGAAAGTGGAATGGAGCAGAGAACAGGCCAGACACGCTCCAGGACAACCCCCCACATTGGGGATGTCCAAATCTCCTCGCCCCAGTCCTGAAACACAAGTTACATCCCTTACATCACTGAGGAGTGGGCTCAGGGACTTCTTGGCTTCTACCATATTTCCAATTCCTGCTTATGATGCCCTCTTACATGCTAGTAATGTACAGGACTTTTCCTGAATTCAGTTTTTTTGCCCCAGTTTTGCTTTCTGTTGACATTTGGGCAATGAAACCAGCCTGCTCTTCTCCAACGGGCTGCATCAAGGACTCTCGGGTACTCAGAGCAGATATTTCAGCCGTGCTGGAGCAACTGAAATCCACTGGCCGCCTCTGCAGGGCTCTGGGGAGAGGAAAGTGTTTCTCTTTCTGACTGTTTTTCTTCAGTTCTGGAAAGAGCACAAGCTTAACAACTGCACAGTGCCTTCCATTAGCATCTCCTGTGCTTAAGAGCAATGCACCTGCTGATGCCTCTGAATAGCGTGAATTAAACAAGGGGCATTAAACTTGCATTTCCTCATCATGAATTTCCAGGCGCTCAGCAATGCTGTTTTGGCAGGTTAATTTGGCAGGCTATGCAGTGATTTCTTTAAAGGTTCATTAAACTTTTGAATGGATTTTTTTTTTTTAAGTGAAAGCCTAAACCAAAGAATTTTTGTGACTAGGAAAACCAGTAAAAAGAGTTGAGAAAAAAGTATGTCCCTAAACTGTGAGGTGGGAGATATTGGAGGGAACTGGCCTGTTTCCCTTCCTGTGCCCACAGTCACCTCTATGAAACCTGGGGGTTGGGGCAAGGCGACAAATTCAACCTCCAGCTGCCCATGAGCAACTTGAGGTGAGATGAGGCCACAGAGAGTCCAGACACGTGCTCTGGTTTGATAGTGCTTCTCTGTCACAGAAAGCTCGTGTGTTATGGGCAGAACTCTGCCTAGCTCTGGAGATGAGTCAGAGACGAGGAGATTTTTTGCGTGAGGGATTGCTGGCATCTTCCGTTGTGTTGTATGGAGATGCGAAGCCAGACGCGACTGGGGTTTTGATGGGGAAGCGTGAATTACAACAGATAATACCTGTAGCAGATTAGGAGAGAGATCAACCTCCCCAGCTCAGGCCAGCCTTGTCCCTGTAAATCTGCTCCATTTCTGCCCACTAAAGTGAAGCCAAAAACCACCTAATGTGGGTCTGTTTGGCCACCAGATCTACAGAAGAGCCTCTGTTCTGTGGGGTCCTTCTAGCAATTGGGAAAGACCCAACCCAATCAAGCAACCAAGATGCTCCTTTGGCATCATCAAACCCCCACGAAAGCCCCAGTGGCCTCTTCCCCATTCAGCCACACTGTTGCTACCTACTGAACAACAACGTGATCACTAGGAAGAGAATTCCCTGTTTTGGGGACAGCGGGGAAAAAGAGGCGCCAAGTGGCTGCACGTGGCAGCTGGTTCCTTTTCTAGCAGCCTGCTGCTATTTTAGTCACTGGCTCTTTTAAGGAGATCAACGCTGAGGGCAAATTCCTTCCCAGATAAATCATGCTCATTCCGCACATGCGAGAAAAGGGGGAATTCTGCTGCCGGAGCGGCTGCTTCGGGAGCTTCTGTGGCTGTCAGCACCACTGGTCTGCGTGAGCCCCTTCCTTCCAACCCAGCTGTGGTTGAGCACTAGAGTTTCTTTCTCTCCCATGTGTAAACTGGGAAATGTGTCCACCCATTTACACACACATATGAAACTCCATTCCTTCCTCTAGGAGCTCTCCTGGGAAGAACATTTCCCCTCTGAGATGCTCAGCTCACGTGGACACCCAAAATATGTGTCACTGCTGAGCAAGAGTCACAGGGCTGAGCCATAAATTGAGTATTGGTTCTAAAGCAGCTGTAAAAATAGTGCAGATTTTCCACATGTTACTATGAAATGGGAACAGGCTATCTTAAAAATAAAATAAATGTACTAGTCCTTACAAATGATACTACTAACTTCTATATGTTTAGGTTTGTACTTCAATTGAGGTCAAACATTCTTGGATTCATCTAAAACTCTCTGCATGTTGTTTATAAAATAATGGAAAATAGTGTCACAGGGATCTGTGTGGGTCATCTGGATCCTTCCACCATCCCAAAAGGATGGCTCATCTGGCTTTCTAGCCAAAGTAGTGGATTGGATACCCGTTAAGAACTAGAGACGGTCCTCTTGGATTGCAGAGATAACTCTGTATTGGCAGGTTAGATTGAATGCAGCTCTGGAGGAGTGAAAAGACATGTGTGGGGGATTCTTTTTCTCTGTATTTCAGGGTCTGGTATGAATCTCTTCTGATGAAGAACACCAACCAAAACTCTCTAGTCCTTAGTGCGTCTAATAACGTCTCTTAAGAGAAAAACCTGCAGTGCATTTGCAGTAGCTCTTGACATTAATCCAGGTATCTTTTGGGTAGCTGGCTCCGGTCTCCAGAGGGTGCATGAAAGGCTAAATGGTCCCAGGGAACCTCCTCATGCTGGTTTGAGCCCTGCCTTGCTCATGGGTTCTCCTAAGCTCTGTGGAAATGAGCTTGCTGCGCGCTCCGGTTTGCTCGCTCCGGTTTGCTCCGCGCGCTGTGTGGGCTGAACATGCCCTGGGCAGCAGCTGCTTTTCCTCGTTCCGGCCACGGTGCAGCCCTCGTTATTGTTTTAAAGGAATCTGAAGGCCATGTGTGTTTGTCCCTTCTGGATAACGTGGTTTCTGTTAAGGATCATCACGTGAGTTTTGTTTTGATCCTTTTCCCATGTGCTCGGGGTCGCCGTTGCTGCAAGCTGCGGAGCACGTACAGGGCACTGAATATTTATTTGCTTGATTTACAAGGAAAGCGTCGGCTGCAGCTGCAGTGGGTTGTTCTTGCTCTGCATCAGTGGGTTTGACGAGAGTTTTCTTCACAAATGATTATTGCGAGGAGTTGCTCTGTCCGCAGCAACAGGAGCTTCAGAAATAAGGGTACAGGCTTCTGTTCCAGTTAGGTAATCCTGAAAATTGTGTTGACATGTGTTCATAGACTAGTCTTTTGTTTTATGCATTTTTTTTCTGAAATGTCCATGCATGACTGTTTGTCGTGTTTCAAATACCAGCGTGGATATGGGATTGACAATAATGTTCCTTTCTGATGCGAATTTTCTCAAAAACAAGGTTTCAGTGTGTGTTTCTTACTGCTCTGTGTCAATGGGGAGGCATGGACTAGGTTTTTGGTGGAGTACTGATATGGTTCAAGTGGGTTGGTTACAGGGAGCCAGCCTGGGAGAAACGATGCTTCTCCTCTTCCCACCCATCCACGCAACCTCTGCGTGAAAACACCCTTGGGGAGAGTTCACTTATGTTCACAGCTGGATATTTAATTAGTTCTCGTTCAATAGCAATCACAAATGCTATCAGTACATGAGAAATGCTGATATACTTAACTAAATATCTACATCAGAATTTCTGATAAGAATCGCCATGGTGACTTCCTCTGAACAAAGTGCTGGGTAGGGTGTGTGGGAGGCATCCCTGGGGGGTGACACTTCCAAGAGGTATTTTTGAAAATCTCTTAAGGCCCCGTCTATTGCTCTAAATGTTTTTAAACCCTTTAACTGTTTTTAAACCCTTTAAAAACCAAGCCCTCAAACTCAGCTTCCGTTATTGTTTGAACTCTTCTGTGTCCAAATTTGTGTCAAATCACAAATCCTTGTGATTTGAGCCAAATGTTCCGGGGAGCGTTAGTCTCTTCAAGATTTAGCTCAAAGAAGCTGGAAAGAATTTCTAGTATTGCAAAACAGTGTAAGAGCCCAATTGCTGTCCTGCCTGCCGGAAAAGTGCCTGCCTACGTATGTTGCACATGACTGGCTTCAACCCAAGGATGGCAAATTGGTGACTCAAACCGTGGTTAGTCACCACTCGATGGGTAATCCAATAAGATGCCTTGGAGGATTTCACTAGATATGTTCTCCAAACATGGCAATGAAAGGGTAGCTAAAACAACGGAGAATCCAACGCATGCCTTAATTTAAGCATGTCTTAATCTTCCTAGCAATGTATTGCCATGACAACTCCATCCATATTTCGAGAACAATTGCTTTCAGCCGTTAAACTATCAAGTATGTACCCTGCGTAAGAAAATAATTCATAAACCCATGAACTAAGTGCCAGGAAAAGATGTGATCAAGCAGTCTTATGATACTCAAGAGAAACACTCTACTGCTTCAGTGTGCATTTGGGTTTATTTTTTGTTAAAAATAGATGGGTATGAATGTAAACTGAGCAGTGAATATTTGAGCTAACTTACAATAAAGGCTGGGAATGGTGAAATTGCAGCATCAAAGGGAAAGCACTGGGGGCTCTTACAGGATTTGCTAATAAAATGCTGCTTTTCTTGTGGGCTGCTCACAAGTTAAACTCAAGCTTGAGTTTTAGGAAACCATAGGGTTTCCATAGGTACTTCGTAGGTGCTGCGTAGCTCGCATGTCCCTACACTTTCTCTATATAGTTCAATGATTTGAGGCCAAACAGCAGCTGATAAAATGAGCTTTTCATCCCATTGTTTTCGCAGCAGGAAGAAGCTAGGACACTGCACGGTAATTCCTATTTGCAAGGCCTGCCACTAAATACAAATGAGACCTACAATGGGTCCGTGTGTCTTTTTATTGTGTTTATGAACACGCGTGCAGAGGTCTGGTTGCGGGAGCCTTGGCCTGGGAGCCTCGGCAAGCTCCGTGCATCCCAGAGCGAGCTGCTGTTCTAATGCTTGCAATTTCAGGATGTTCTTCTCTCTTTTGCAATGAGATGAGCGGGTGGCAAAGGTGCAGCTGAAGCACAAATGCTGTGCCAGGTTTGCTCTATCAGCAACAGGGATTTAACTGCGCCACTGAGCTGAAACCCTGATCCTGCAGCTCCTTTGCCAGCACAGGATAAAGCAGTAACGTCTGTCACTCCTTAAAGCAGGACCTCTGAATCACAGGGCAGTTTGCAGCTGGTTTCCCAGAAACATACACTCCTTATCAAGATACCTGTGCTCCATGACCAGAAAGTTTGGGATCTCTGAGTTAGGGCATGGAGGTCAATCTGATTCCCATTTCATTTACATATTTGCTATGGTTATCAAGAATTAACTTGATGCAATTTCTGAGGGCTTTTATGAGCACTTCATTTGTTGTCTTGCACACAGCCTAAGCTGCAAATCTTTTTTTTTTTCAGGGAGTATTTTTCTCCTTTTGCTCAGATTCTGTTTGGTTGCTGGGAGTTGGACTGTGCCGAAGGTGCCAGGTCTGTGCTCTGACCCCGCAGAAGAAACGAAGCCTGGTGTCACTGGGGACACGCAGGCAAAGCCAGATGTCCCCGCAGCCACGGTGGCCCTTGGCAGCACCAGGGGCTTCTCGTCCCACCTCCCGCGGCCGCGCATTCCTGCCCGAAATCCGGAGCGGGATGGAGCACCAGATGTTTGACCTTCTCACCCTCCTGGCAACGTTGACCGTCCTTTCCTGTAAACTTCTCTCATGTTTTATTTTCCTTGCTTTCCCCGGTCTCCAAAGGCCGGTTATTATCATTATTAGGCATAAATGGCCCCTTTCACACTGGACGAGGAGGCTGTTCCTACAAAGGAGGCCATGCTGCCGTTGAAGGGTTTGCAGGCTGATAGCGTGGGTGATTCACAGGCAGTATCGCATCTAGATTAATAAGAGAATGGAACATTATGAGCTTATCTCGCTTTATAGGTGAGCAGATATTTCTGTATGTTTGGGTC
>JAVCKT010020824.1:13707-28614 GCA_032273925.1 Rhynchotus rufescens
CAAGCCTGTATGCCCAACCTCCAAGTAAAAAGTCCAATCCTAAAGTTAAGGAATCTACCGGAAGAATAATTATTAAGCAGATTTCAAAGACCAAGAGGTGTGAAATTATTTAGGTCTCAGCTCAGCTCCCAGTCCAAAGGAGCTGTTGCCTTTCTGAAGTGGTGAGTTCAGTTGCCTAAAAACAGATCCAACAAAGGTCACTCTAGTTCCAGGCAGAAAAAAAATATATATATTTATCATGGAATTGATAGATATTCCCCTTACCCTGTACTTTTATCGCACAATATATCTATGCACTGAAGGCAATCTGAATGCAAATGGTACTTCTATTTGCATTAAGGGCTGAAAATAGCTAAATACAGGTTACAGTTACGGGCATGTGGATATCAAAAAGCCTCTAACCGCATCCTGTTACAATTAATGGTCTGGGTTCACACTGCTCCATGCTGGGATGACCTCAAATATCACAAACTAAGCAGAGTTGAGCAGGATCATTACATAGAAAGGAGACGGCCAAAGAGCGCTTATGTGTCGACCAAGCTCTTTGCTCTGAACTGTTATTGAATTAATACCTGAGCACAGCGGTAGGATCCATCACATCTCACTTGGTCATGCAAACTGAGACTGAGGTGTTGCACTCTGAGATTTTTATTTTGTTCTATTTTATTTTTTTAAGCAGGGGAAAAATTGTTCTCTTTTCCCTTAGCCATGTTTGAGCGCATCAATCCTGCATTCTCTTTCTGTTGCAAGGTCAGGCTGATGCATTGCTCTTTTGTTCTTCACTCTAAAATTGTGCAGTTCCTACACGCTGGGAAATCACCTCTTTGCTCCACTCTAGAGGGAGCTCTATATATTTAAGTACAACAAATGCTTCTCCTGTTCTGCGGAGCTGTGACCTGTGACACCCTCAAGTGAAGGTCAAAGAGCACAGTATTGTACTAGGAAAAAAACACCGATGTGCAACTTTTTTTAAGAGGAATTGTAAACGTAACTCCTGTTTGGGAAAGTGCATCCCATGGAAATGTCAAATATAGCACTCAAGTAATTAGAAGGAAGTTCAGTCCAGCCTCCCAGATCTGTAACACTGGCAGAATTTGGATCCAGAAAAGAGAGGAGTGGCCCAGCACAGAGCCCCTGGGTTGTGCATTGCTGAGCACAGGGATTTCCTTACGTTTTCTGAAAAACTCGACTTCTGAGCATGTTTTTTTTCCTCTCGTTTCAAAAATATGTTGTGGCAGTATCAAGAGATGTATAATACTTGAGAAAAAAAGGCCTGAACATCATGGTCATTTAACAGGATTCAACCCCCTTCCCCTTCCTTTTGTTAAAGCTGGATGGACTCTTGTTTACGGTCTCTTACAGTGGGCTCTTTTACTGCCAATGCCACAAATGATGTCATTTGTTTAGTGGAAGAGTGACTATTAGAAATGCCAAATGTAATTAGGATCTTTACTTTCAATTGCCTTTCATAAACACTGGTGGTGAGAAATGGTTCTTACCTTTTGAACTCTTGCACTAGCAGAAAAAGGAGCTTTCTGCTCAAAGACTCATTGGGGAAGGGTGCAACCAGGAGGAAAAGAGATTTCATAGGATTTTTGTGATTCTTTGTGTTTGAAAAGTTTGCAAGCTTTCAGGCTGTGATGTCACTGAAAACAACTCAATCCCTAGGTGAAAATAAATAATAGCAATAATAATGATGATACGAATAAACCCTTGAGCTTACAGAGCTGGGCTAAGGCTCTTCAAGACCTGCAAGCTGCATGGGAGAAAAGAAAGGGGCCGAGAGCAGCCAGATGCTGCCAGCTGGTTTGGAGCCAACACACTGGGATCCTACTCCACCCATGACACTTGGTGAGAAACAAAGGGTGTAAAGGGTGTGTTGGGGACAGGAAGAGGCGTGATTCCTTGCGACTGTACTCCAGCTATTCTCCACTGTCAGAAGCCCCTGAGGGAGGAGGTGGGAGGAGGCAAGGGGAGGAAGGCCAGGAGCAGATGGCATTAATTTAGCACAGCCCAAGGCTGCTGTGCAATGTGCTGTGGCTTGGTCCTTGTTTAGACCCGGCCTGAAAACCTGCGGCCTTGTGTTTTGCAGGCTGCCCTTTTACCCTTGCTGCGACCTGGGCATCTGAAATTCACCCAGCAATGCTCTAGCTGACGACAGGAGAACGTTGCTGGACTTGGTGAAACTGCTGGGGCCCATCCTGATGCTGGCTGCCATCAACGGAAACCTTTCTGTTGACTTCAACAAGTGCATAAGGCCTCTGGTTCGCAGTCACAAGTGTACTTAGCTTCTCTCCTTCCTTCTTCTGACCAGAGATAGTAAAAAAAGAGCACATGGCATCTGCTCTTCCAAAGCAATGGCTATTCAAGTACCTTGCTTAGGCTAGTAAGGGCGCATGTAACCAGCATAACACATATGCGAGTAGGATTAGATGTTTGGCATCTATTGTGATTTAGTTGCTGCCTATTTGGCATGAGGAATGTCAGTCTTCGTGGCAGCCCCTCAAGTAAACGTCAGGCTGCCTCCTCTCTCCAGACTGTATGGATGTCTCTCCCCTCTTCTTGGCTGCTTCTCCTCTAAAGGTCCACTTCTCAACCTGCTTTTGAGTTAATAGCAGTAAAAATCTGGTCTCAGTAAGTTTACATGGGTACATTGCTGAATCTATATATTCCTCTATTTAAATCTGTTCTGAATTTATTTTATTTTATTTATTTTTTTTTTTTTGCTGGATCAGTTGGAAAATACTGTGGTGTTGTCCTTAGGGTATATATTAGCAAATGGTGAAAAAAAATATTTCCAACCCAGGTCAAGTTGTGAGGGTGTTGCATGCTGTAGGCGTGCCTGCTTGAGCAGGAAGGTTGGACTAGATGATCTCTAGAGGTCCCTTCCAACCTTGAATATTCTGTGATTTTGCTGTAATGGGAGGAAAATAAGGTGAGGCCATAGAAATGAGCCCAAAGAGAGTCCTAGGGACTTGACTCTTTGGCACTTCACACCACGTCTCGCTGTAAAGCAGCATTTGGGTTGGTCCTTTTCTGCACTGCATGTTTTTTAACTTCTTGCTAGCTGCCATAGCTCAAAGTGAGAGTAAGAATCTGAGCAAAACTATTGCCGGTGTTGGAAACAAAGATTTCTAAAAGTATGGATTTTGCTGTTGAAATCATTATTGCTGTTCCATTCTCCAAAAAGGGATGTCCTGCCGTTCACTCTGAAGTTGCCTCATGCTATTGCAGCAGCAAAGACAGAAGCTGAACTTGAAGACCTGGCTCAGCTCGGACTGAGTAAGTAGCTATCTGCCTAGCTCTCATTCCCTATAACACTGCTATAAGCTTGAGGAAATAGTCTGTATTACAAATAGTTCTTTTTGGTCAGTAACAACTCAGCCTTTGGAAAAGCAGCTGCTCCTATGGGAAGGCCAAAGCCCTTTACTAAGGGACAAATGGTGACCTTGGTTGCCTTCCATCCTTATGTGCCTTGAGTGATATTTTTGACTCTTAGTGTTGCTTCCTTCCTTCTTTCCTTCCTTCTCTTTCCTCGCTTTGCAGCCCTGGCCTGACACAAAGGAAATCTTGCAGTCACCAGGCAGACATCTGAGGTAGCTTGTCTTCCACGATGGAATTTTGGCTGTGGTCTCACACTGCAGCCTTTAGCTTCATGATTTGCTGCGGTGGCCAAGGTGGTGCAGGATCTGCAGCTCAGTGATATCAAAACTGTCTGTTCAGAAGGACGTGTGGCCCTGGAAAGGCAATTTTGACATCAGTGACTTGATGCGGTGGCATGTTGGTACAAGGAGGGCTGGGTCTGTGGCATCTGCAGAATGTGCCCATGCACATGGCATGGTCAGGGAGTTTAAAATTTAGGGAGAAGAAAGCAAAATGCTAAGGCTTGTCGTTGTAAGATGCACAGCTTGACTGCTACAACCAGCTACAGCCTCATTGCAACACGCTTTCAGCTTGCAGCAGATGCAAAGCCTTGGCAGGGTTTGAAACATGGGCTTGATCCAGATGAATCACTGAGCAACTCTTGCAAAGTGCTGAATGGCCTTATTTCCTTTTGGAGGAAGAGAGAGGTGGCTGAAGACAGTCTGTTTCTCTAGATTTTTGAATCATCTTCAATTTAGAAACGGATTTTCAGCAAATCAGGGTTGTAGCACAAGGCTCTCCAGAAATGTTGGGTGGGATTTTGCAGTGAAGTCCTATAGAACAAAGTTCTGCATTGCTTCATATTTTGTTTTGCTACACTTGCTCTGACTAACAGGAATTCACTTTGAAAGAGGAGACGGGATGTCTCCTGTGCTGTTAATCTGCAAAGTTAGGTAATTGAATGAAAGATGCATTTTCATTAGGGTGTAGGCAAATTGGGAAGCAGAGTAATGAAGACGGTCTCCCCTAGAAAGCTAGAGGCCCTGAGGAAGCATTTAGACAAGTGTCTCCATAGAAGCTAATAATAATGGTGGTGTTGAGCAAGCTCTCCAGAGCCTTAATGCTGTCTCCTGTCTTCTGTGCCCAAGAGCATATGCTGTAGATGGGCCATTTCTGTGCTTGCAGAATAGGCAGCTGAGCTGGGGTTTTGATGGACTTGCAGGTAAACTCCTCCAAAAGAGCACACCCACAAGCCAGACCTGCAATGCCTCCACCCAAGAGATGCCTCAGGCTCTCAAAGGGGCCTTCTGATAAAGTGTGAGCTGTCCTTAAGTAGCAGACAGGCACAAAACAGCCTGATGTGAATGCTAAGGACCAGAGCTGCTGCCAGAGTTCTGTTAATGCTGCAGGCTCAGGTGAGCAGCAGACAGCCCAGCAAAACGTATCTGGGAGGCCTGATACTAAAGGTTGCAGGGCTTTTGGCAGCCCTTTTCTGGCCTCTTTTCTCCCCTTTCACCTGCTCGGCTGCTGCTCCCGTGCGTGTTTGCAGCAGCCCACGCGCTGAGCGCTCTGCAGAGGGATCTGCGAGCTGGACCTGCGCTCGTGGAGCCGTAGCAGGGCCACGCAAGCGCCTTTCCCTGCACGTAGCCTCTGCCACGCTCTGAAATTCCTCCCCGGTGCTGCTCCCATCGCTGCCCCACAGGCCCATCTGCTTTCGGCCTTGGGGGTCGCGGGAGCTGCAGGGCTTTACGCTCGCCCATGTTTCGTGCGCTCACAGCGACGCTCCGCTCGCGCAAGCGAGGAGGCTGTGGGGGCAACTTGCTGGTTTAGCCCTGGTTTGTTGTGCCTTGCTGCTGGGGCTGCACATTCAGCCCGTTTCTGTGCTGCTGAGTGTCTGAAAGCCCCTGTCAGCCGCCCGTGCGGCACAGGGCTGCGGGCCAGGGCTCTTAAAGAGGCATGAGCGTAGCAGCGCGGCGCTGAGTTTCCCTGCCTAGTTTTATTTGTTCCCTGTGAACCAAGCCCCTAAAACTTTTGCTTCTGAAGAGCTGCCATATGTGGCTGTCAGCTGGTGCAAATCAGCCGAAATCTGTTTGCTTTAGTGGAGTGAGTTTATTAACACCAGCTGAGAACCCGCGTGCCGTTTCTGCTGCCAGATACGCTGGGGAGCACTTCACGTCCCTCCTAGCCTTGCATTGGTAGGAGTTGCTACGTTGCCATCTCCATTCCTTCCTTCGACCCTCAGCTTATTTTGAGTGTTGTTCTGCTGGCCAGTTAGGAGCTGTGTGCTGGTTGTGATACTAAAAATTGGATAGGAGCAGCCCCAAGAGCGCAGCACGTGGTTAGGTCTGCGCTTTAAGGAGCAGCTCACCAGGAATGCTATTCATCCTTTATTTATTTTGATTTATTTTTTTCTTTTCCCTGCTTGGATTATAAAAGCCTGCCTGCATTTCTGCATGCCCCGAAGGGGTTACGCTGAGCTGCACGCCATCTGCGTGTGCCGTTTGCCTTCTCATGTTAATGTACTGATGACTTTCAGATTTCTGGAGCTCGCCGGCTCACAGCAACCCCCCGGATCCCTCGCCGCTGGCCCGGCCCGCTCCCGCGGACGTCGCTCGGAAAGACGGGCGCCAGCTCTGCCTCATAAATGGCGTGCACGCGCTGCGGACCCGCACGCCCTCGGAGCTGGAGTGCAGCCAGAGCAACGGCGCGCTCTGCTTCATCAACCCCCTCTTCCTAAAAGTGCATAGCCAGGACGCGAGCGGCAGCCTGAAAAGGCAGAGCCTGCGCGGGCCGGACTCCAATGGCACCGAGCGGCCCCGCTCGCCCCCGCCCCGTCCACCGCCTCCTGCTATTAATAGTGGCCCGAGGAGCCCAGGGCCCCCGCGGGCTATAAAACTGGCCGGCAGGCCGGCCACGGGCGGCCCCAAGGAGCCGTGGGGCTCGCCGCCGAGCAGGCCGGCGCCGGTGCCGCCACCCCGGCTGAAGAAGCAGGCGGGCTGCGCTGAGGCGACGGCGACAGCGCGGCCCGGCGGCCCCTCCGCACCGGGTGCCGCCCCCACCGCTGCCGCGCAGGATCCGGCCGCCTCCGCCAAGCGCTCGGCGGCGAACGGTGAGTCACCGCCGCCCTGGGATGGAGGGCGGCAGCGGCTGAGCGACATGAGCATTTCCACCTCCTCCTCCGACTCGCTGGACTTCGACCGCAGCATGCCCCTGTTCAGCTACGAGGGCGACACCGCCAGCAGCCTGGAGGATTTTGAGGGCGAGAGCGACCAGGAGAGCATGGCCCCCCCTCTGAAGCCGAAGAAGAAGAGGAACAGCTCGTTCGTGCTGCCCAAGATCGTGAAGTCCCAGCTGCGGAAGGTGAGCGGTGTTTTCAGCTCCTTCATGACCCCTGAGAAGAGGATGATCAAGAAAATCGCGGAGATGTCCCGGGACAAGCGCACCTACTTCGGGTGCCTGGTGCAGGACTACGTGAGCTTTCTCCAGGAGAACAAGGAGTGCCACGTCTCCAGCACCGACATGCTGCAAACCATCCGACAGTTCATGACCCAAGTCAAGAACTACCTGGCCCAAAGCTCCGAGCTTGACCCCCCCATCGAATCCCTCATCCCGGAGGACCAAATAGGTAAGAGATGCTGCCCTGTAGTCCAAGGGAAGCTGTAAACGCGTGATCCGCGTCCACAGTGCTAGTCTTAGTGCCAAGTTGGACGGGAGGGAGTTGAGTTTGCTAGCAGAGTTTAAGGCTTGGTTTATTTAATTTTTAAAATGCAAAAGCTCAGAAGAACTAGGCTGCACAGTGTTGTTTATAAAAAGTTTTCCTTATAATTAACAGTGGTGAGCATTGCATTTGATTTAACTGGGACTTTTTAAATTAAACTGCTCCACTATTAATCCCGTATTTGCTGGCACACATATATTTCCCTGAATTGTGTTGGAATGCACCAGTTTTAATCGTATGCTGCGTACGTGTTGGAGCCATAAAGCCAGGATTTACTAGGAACCAGCAACAGTTAAGAGTAGAGAAACATTTCTTAGGAGTTTCCTCTTGAAACAAATCTCGTTCTTGCAAAGAAATTCTCCTTTGCTCCTAGCAAAGCTGCAGTGTCCCTTCATTAAAGCTAAATAAAGGGATATGTAAGCTTAAGAAAAAGAAAACAAAAAAAAGAAAGAGAACAGGGGATGCCAATTTCTGGGTTTCTATACCTCTCTGTTACATGTCTCTTGTTTATAAATGGTCGCTAATGAACTATATATTTGAATGCATGTTTTGCCAACAGAGAAAGACTTGTATATCCACAAAAGTGCAATCGTTGTTGCTGTATAAAACCTCTCTGTCCCTCCGACTTGCTGCGCCTGAGCAGTATTTGTGAAAGAGCTTATAAGCCACGTTTAGGAGGTAAACATCCCTGAGGGCAAAATACTTTCCTTGTGAGCTCATTTCAGTCTGAACTTGCTTGTTTTTCTCCTATACCCCAGTGTCCTAACAGTTGGCCAAGGACAAAATTGGCAGATAGCTCTTTCCCTGGGAGTAGCTGGTGCTTTTTATGTTGACATTTTGGTCTGCCCTTGACTGCAGGGAAGGATTTGCTTGTAATTTCGGCCTCGTTTGCACCGAGTTGAGCCAAAGTAGCAAGCGCCGCCAAAGCGAGTCCTCCACGATCAAGAGTTTCCTCAAAGCCGAGACTGTCTGAAAGGCGAGGAGAGCTCTCTCCAGAGTGCCCAGGAATGCTGCGGGGGTGTTGTGTGGAAGGAAAGCAAACGCAGCCATGCTGTGGCTCCCCCCGGGGGCTTTCGGAGGCCGTTGGACGAGGAGAGACCCAACTTCTGTGCTCGTAGGCGGGTTTGAGTTGGCCTTGTCCTTGAGAGGGTGAGTCTGAGGCTGGGGGGTCTCCAGAGACTGGCGCAGCGATGTCTACTTGTAGAGGGGAGGAGCTGAAGTTCTACAGCAAAGCAAATAGACTGAGCTGGTTTTCTTCATCAATAGAAAGTCTAACTTTGCTCCTGCAATTAAATCTGATTCATTAAAGCAGGGTAGGTTTAAGCAAATGCAGCACTTGCTTTTGAGTCATCTGCTTTCCTGTTCCTGGAGCCTGAAAAAGCCACAGAGGATCAGGAGCCTGAGATGGTGCTGACCTAGGCAGATAGCTATGTGACAGCACGATTTAATCATCCCTATAGAGAAGTATTTCTTAGGCTAGAACAAAAAGTCAGCCCTGCCTATCACCTTGGGGCTTTGCTCGACTGTCTCAATGCAAGCTGTGCAGACCAGGCTTTGTCCAGGTCATTTATTCTCTCTGTTTGGTTTAGGTAGTCACTGTGCAGGTTCTTCTACACATAGCAGCTGCCTCTTGTGTGTGGCTGGCCCCACTGCTGGTGCAGCTGGCATGAGGTGACAGGAGCCCGTGACTCTAAATCATCGGGCATCTCAGCTCCCCAGGCCCTTCCTCGTGCTTCCTGAGGAGCTTGAGCCAACACTGTGTCTCTTCCCAGCAGGACTCTTCCCTGGTCAGGTGCCACCAGGTTGTCTCTTTGTCTCCTGAGTTTGTGCTAGAGCCTGCCTCTATGGGAGCCCCCTGGAGCACAGGGCTGCAAGTGTTTGGGAGTTTTGTTTATATTTCACCTTTTCCTGGCTGGGAACAGAAAGGAGGCAAGCGGAGGGTCGTCCTTTGGCCGGGGGATCAGCAGACAAGGCTAGCATCTGACCAGCTCCATGGCCGTGCCAAACCTTGGCCTAACACCAGAACTGACTGACTTAACTTGGCAAGGAGGCACTGACGGATGGCACGGCGGGTGCTGGGACGTCCCCCGCGTTACTTTGGTGTTTCTAGTGCATGTGGAGTTTGAAATGGTGAATCTGAGAATACAGTTGGCCCCTCAGCACTGACACACTTGGCCCCAAGCATGTGGATTTACACCAAGGAAGATGGGAAGAGCTGGAAGGCATGTCAAGGAGCCTGCTAATTACCCCCAATAATCTTTCTTTGGTGAAAATTAAGTCAGTTACTTGTCTAGCTGCTCTCCATTTTTACTCCCCTGTAAGTCAGCATGAAATAAAAATCAGCAGTCTTCCTGGGAGCAGTTTTTGACATCCCAGGATTGCCCTACAGCAACTAACTGTCTTTCCAATGTGGAAGAAAACTTCAGACCTTTAGATGTGATCCTGAGAGCTGGTGATGTCCTCCTTCCACCCCTATTATGTATTCACATGCAGAATTTACATGTGAAATGCTTTATTTCATCATCCAGATTCTTAATGAAACTATTCAACAGCCCAGGGCTGGCCACAGGCCCACGGGGCCGGTTTGGAAACACCCACGTGTTCGACAGGGACCTGCTGGGAGCTGGGCGCTCAACCAGCCCTGCACCCACCTTATGGTGACTACAGCTGGGCGCGATTTCCCTGGTTTGCCTGTAGAGAAGCTGTGTGGAGAAGGGTTAAAGGCCTTTAAAAAAGTCAGAATGTAGCCCAGCTCCTGCTCTGTGTGTCCTTCCTAAGCCACTTGTCCTGTGAAAGGAATACGAATGGTATGTTGCTATTTGCTCTTGAAAAATTCGTATGTGTGGGGTTTTTTTTTGTTTTTTTTTGTTTTTTTTCTTTTAGCAATGTGATTTTTTTTTCAAGGGTCTTCCATGTGCTTTGGGGCCCTGCTGTTCACCCTGGTATCTCTTCATGTCCGCTTAATGTCCAGGGTCTCCCTGTGGCCTCCCTTTTGCCGAAGGGGAGCAGGGAAGAAAGGAGCGAGCGGTGAAGGCCCAGAGCAGAGGCCAGCATCCCCTTTCCCTCTGTCCACTTGCTTGGTGACTTGTTTGGGGCTCCATCAGGGCTGCTCTTCCAAGAGAAGGCAGGTGCTTCCCTCCCGTGAGCCTTAATCAACCCTCATTAAAACGACCTGAGCGCGGAGGGCACCATTCCCCACGGCGTGGCCAAGGTGAGGGCAGCGTCTTCCCGACACCTGCTGTGCTGCTCCCGCCCGTCCCAGCCGTGGAGCCGCCCTGGGCCCCCAGGTCTTGGCCCGCGGCCGGAGGAGCGAGCAGGTGGTTTGAGGACAGTGGCCTTGGCTCGTGCAGCGGGTCAGCGCGGGGCGCACGAGCGTTTCCCCTGGCCACCACCGGGCTCGCTCGCTCTCCTCGGCGCTCTGCTTGTCCAGGCACTTACAGTTCCCGTTTTGAGGCTGGAGACTAATTTTAAGTATCGTGGCAGGAAAGCGAGCTGGATCTTAAATTAAAAGTCCCATCATCAGCTGAAACAAAAGCCCTCTGCAGCCTGTGTGGGGGGTTGTTGAAATAGTAGCATCTGGAGGGGGGATTTGTAAGCACTTTGCTTTTGCAGAAGTCAACAGGCGTCTTTGTTGCTGGCTTTGATTTGAGCTGAGGAATTCATGAACACGTTAACTCAATGGATGGGTCCACAGTTCAGCCCTTGCAGGCACTAGTTTGCTGGGAAACCCTCCTGTGCTGCGTGTGGCCATGAGAAACTAAGATTCTGCTGGGCAGGAGTCGCCTGTGGGGTTGTACCCAGAATTGCCCTCTGTGAATGGGGGGCATTAGCAGCAGCCCTGGACAAAAGGGGACCTGCTTGGATGCTCTGATCCCAAGCATGGTGATCCCTGGCTTGTAACCCTGAGCGTTAGTTGAGACCCAGATCACAAGCAAAGCTGTCCTTCCAGGCTTCAATAATAGTGCAGCTGTTAAATGCCGCTAAAGCCTCTGTGTTTTGGGACTAACTAGGTTAAATGTAGGTGTTGTCATTTACCATACGAATGCCCAGTGCTTCTGAGCTTGCCAAGTTCTTGGCCTCACCATCTCGCTTGAATTTGCTACCTCTTAACTCAGAGCTCCCTGGTTCTTATGTCTGTCCTGAAAATTAAGACGGAAGAATAAAAAATTAAGGGGAAAAAAACCCACTTGTGGATGCCTTGCTGCAAGCTGCTACTATTGACTTTGCTCGTTAGTGCTGTGCAGAACTGCAGGAAAATGCCAGTGTCTCCCAGCCCAGCTGAGTTGAGTCTCTTTGGAGTCCTGAATCTTTAATTTATATCCTGTTGGGGTAATGTGGTCCCTGAAGGAGGCTGTACTGAGTCGCCTGCCTGGTTTGTATTTACCCAGCCAGGGCGACAAAGCGGAAACCCTGAGGAGCAGCTGTGAGCAGTGAAGCTGAGGGAAGGATTCCCAAAGGAAGGACTCGGCTGCTTTGGCATCTCGCCTCGAGCTGACCGGAGGCAGGGAGCGGGGCAGAGCCGCCCGCTCCGCTGCTCCTCACAGCCCCGAGTCCCTGCGGGGTTCCTGATGTGCTGGGCACTAGGATGGGGTGAACTGGAAGGTGATTTCCAGGTCCTGCTGTAGGGCCCCAGCATGAGCTGCAAACTTGAAGCAACTCCCTGCCCGTCCCACGGAGCCATAAAATCCCTGTGATTCATCTGCTCTGTGGGAGCGGCGCTTCCCAAGGCCAACACTTAACGCCTCCGCTTCCCACCTGTGGACACCCGGGCCAGCACCCAGGAGAAGCTCGGGCTCCATGGGGGAGCCCCCCAGGAGGCTTCCGGCAGCTCCGCTCCACAGAAGGAGCGCAGGGATGGGGTGAGGAGCAACTGACTTCCCTCAAATCCCACCCAGGAGATTGGCCCAGCGGCTCCCTTCTTATCCAGACAAAGGAATTAGAGGAATTCTTTCTTGAAGTTATTGATCCTCCCGCTACTTGTATGAGGGCCTGAGTTACTTGGATGGAGGGAGGCTGAAATCCAGTGCTCCAGGCGCAGCCATTCCCTAGGGATGCAGAGTTCTCTCTTTGTGCTGTTTGGCAGCCGGGGCTGTTTCAATTCCAGTTTAAACAAGAGCAGGCAGCTGGAATGCAAACAGCAGAGGTGCTCTACAAGCAAAGCCGAAATGGGGGGTTGCTGTTGAAAAAAAAAAATACAATAAAAAATAAAAGAAGTTAAATTGCCAATAAAAATATGGCACTGGTGAAGCTAGCAGGGAAGGGTGCTTCCCATGTGGAAATGAGCTGGCTAATGTGCCTGCATATTGGAAGCTTTGTGCCTTTCCTGCTGTATTTGTCTACGTAGGTCACCGGGAGCATTTGTGGGACTGACTGACTGGGCCTTTGCTGGAGCCTTGGGGAAATGGGGCAAATGGCAGCACGGAGGCCGCCCCTGGCAGCGGTGCCCGCCGTGGGGCAGAGCCTGGAACAGGGCAGCCCTGGGTGCCTCCCCGAGCATCTCAGCACGGAAAAGCAGCAGCAGAAGCTGCGGAGGCCCCAGGAACAGGGAGAAGGGGAGGTGGGAGCGTCCAGCGGAGCTGACCATGTAGGAATCTCATGGCAGAGAGTTGCAGGGATGCTGTGTAGGAAAAGCTCCTCGGAGCAGCGCGCAAAGGTGTGGGAGAAGGGGGCAGGAGGCGAGAGCCAGAAGCAACAGGGGCTTTGGGGAACACGAGAACAGCCCCTCCTTGGGCATCTCCATGGACCGTGAAGGCAAAAAGAGCTTTCACTGCTGATGCGGTCCAGGCATGGAGAATGAAAAACATTTGTTTTAAGAAAGACTTTTGGTTGAGTAGAAACAAAATAAACAACCTGAGTGGTTACTGTGCCGTGTGCACACAGTTGCCAAAGAACCTCAAGCTTGATGACAAAGCTGTATATGAGCTTGCATGCTGAAATCTGAAGCTGGACAAACATAGCTTGGTTTTCATTTATAGCTTAAAGCCTTAAAAAAGAATTTAGCAGAGTTGAGTCTCTTTTTAGGCAGCCTTGGTCGAGCTACGCTTTCTGATGGAAACTATGTGAAAAGGGCTGGTTTCCACGCCAAAAGAGACAAAAGTTACGGTTTTGACTGTCCTGCTCCAGGTTTGGGAGTCAAAGTCTAAAGCTCAAAGCAAAAACAAAGCAGTGAGGCTTCTGGCCAAAAAAAAAAAAAAATTAAATGTTAACAGGAGCCACAACTTTGTTTTACAGTCTGTAGTCTGTCTGTCTCTTTTGTGGGTTTTTTTTTGTTTTGTTTTGTTTGTTTGTGGGTTTTTGTTATGTGTATGTGTGTGTGGGGGGAACTGTTTCATCTTATTTTGTTTTTTTGCACTGACCAGATTGCCCTCAATTCAGATGGAACACAGATTGTGCTCTGCCTTTTTGTTTTGTCGTTAGCAAGCATCTGGAAGCTGAGCTTGTGCAATACATAGGCCACAGCGAGTAGTTTGTGCTCTGCAGCATCCCCTGGGAGCGGGTAATATTAATCCTGGCTCTGCTCTAGAGGAGGAATCAGCTGGAGCTGTGTTTGCCCTTGCAGATGTGGTGCTGGAGAAGGCCATGCACAAGTGCATCCTGAAGCCGCTGAAGGGCCACATTGAAGCGATGCTGAAAGAGTTTCACACTGCAGACGGATCCTGGAAGCAGCTCAAGGAAAACCTGCAGCTGGTGAGGCAGAGGAATCCCCAGGAGCTGGGGGTGTTTGTTCCCACGCCGGACTTTGTGGACGTTGAGAAGATCAAAGTCAAGTTCATGACCATGCAGAAGATGTACTCACCTGAGAAGAAGGTCATGCTGCTACTGAGAGTTTGCAAACTGATTTACACTGTTATGGAGAATAACTCAGGTATGATGCTTCCTGTGAGGGAAAAAAAAATGCCTGCTGATATTTTAAACCTGGGGTTGTCTTTTGGTGCAGATCCCTGAATTCTGCAGAGGCAGCTGCCTCTTTCTCCCTGAGCTCTTGCAGGGTCTCTTAGCCCTTCTGAGAAGGCTTCTGCCTCTCCACCTCTTTCCTGGCATCCCTGCTGCTGGCAGCACGTTTGCAACTTGAGAGAGTTAAGCAGATTTGTGAAGCAGCTTCGCTTCCAGGGGGGCAGCTTGCCTTAGCTTTGGCTTTTGAAGCTGGCTGCCAGAAGCCTGTTCCGCAAGTCCGCGTTTGACACTGAGCTGCAATAAGCATTGTTGTGGAAGTTGTAGCAGAGGGGTCCAAATACACCCTATAATTTGCTGTGGTAATTGAATAGCGTGTGCGTCAGCGGCCCGCCACGAGGGCTGTGTGTAACTGGGTGGAGAAAAACAGCCTCTGATCCAGCACTTGTGGCTTCCTCTGAATGCTCTTGTTCGACGTAGCATCTTTGGAACAGAACAGTGCTGACTCCTGCGCTGCAGTACATGTAGGCCAGTAGCCACTGATGCCCGTGCGGGCCCAGCCTTTCACTTCCCTTGCCAAGCTCTGGGGTTATCAGCACCCGATGGCACCCATTGGGAGCACAAGCCAAAGCTGGTGGAGACTGGTGAGGCTGTAGAGCATCCCAGTCCTGCTGGCTGGTAAGGGCAGCAAAAACAATGCTTCGAAATGCTGGGCCTGGCATAAAGCTGGGGTTTATCTGTCATTCTCCGTGTCCTCTCGACCCCAGGGAGGCTGTATGGAGCTGACGACTTCTTGCCTGTACTGACATACGTATTAGCCCAGTGTGACATGCTGGAGCTGGATACTGAAATTGAATACATGATGGAGCTGCTGGATCCCTCCTTACTACATGGAGAAGGTAACTTTTTTCCCCTTATTTTTTAAACATTTTTAA
>JAVCKT010020826.1:0-20878 GCA_032273925.1 Rhynchotus rufescens
CAGTTTGAAGCCATTTCCTCTAGTCCTATCACTGTCCACCACTGAAAAGAGGCCGGCCCCCTCCTCCTCCCTCCCTCCCTTGAGGTATTTATACACACTGATCAGGTCCCCCCTCAGCCTTCTCTTGTCCAGGCTGAACAGGCCCAGCTCCCTCAGCCTTTAGATAGGCTGTCAGATAGGATCTACCAGGAGAGCTTAATTAATTAAAATAAATTCAGAAAGCTACTGGCTGTTGATTAGGGTTACCCATCTTCTCTGCAGATCCTGGGAATAGGTGACTTCCTAGAGGCTTTCATGTGGAACTGCAGCTCTGTGCAGGCAAAGGACTGAGTCCCACCCGCATTTTAATTTGAGCTGTTGAGATATCTCTCAGGAGGAACTTTGAGTCACCTGGCACAAGTGTGACCAAGCCCGACCATGACAAGGCTCTCCACAGGACAAGAGGCATCTTCTGCATCGTCCATGATGTTCTGGATGAAGAACACTTGGCTTTTAGTGATCTGCTTTCTAACTATGTAACCTTGTTGTCTTTCTTCAGAGGACGTGCTGAGTAAAGATGCTGGGGAGTGTGCAATATGCCTGGAAGAGCTGCAGCAGGGAGATACTATAGCACGGCTGCCTTGCCTCTGCATATATCATAAAGGGCAAGTATTCCTCACACTGCACATGCAATTCTGGCAGGTTGGGTTTATGTGGATCACTTCTGAGGGGTGCTTAACGAAGCGCTAAAACTTACTCACTTCTTATTTTTAAGAAGTAAATAAATAAAAAGCATTTTAAAAATATCCCTTTTTTTTTTTTCTGTCTCCACTAATGTTTCTGAAGTCTCTCACATTTGCATGAAAAACCTCACAGGAATGAAAGTGGTAATCATGGTATGTGGAGATACAGCAAATGTAGATCTTAGGTTTTTTCTGTGTACTAATATAATAGAAGTTTTGCCACATGCTGGTAAACTGGGGAAAAAATCCACTCACTTATCAACTTGGTTCATATTTGTTTTCACTTGTGTTTAACGTTCTACTTCCTGTAGTTAGAGCAAAAGATGTAAGCGAGATAATGGTGTCAGCAGTCAAGTAAGCTGTGCAAAAAAATGGATAGGCATTTGCAAAATGGTTGCTCAAAGGAAATATTACCACCAAAAATATTTAGTTGTTCAGTAATATTAAATATCTGTATACTACTGTGCCTAAGAGCCATCAAATTGTCATGAATACTGATATTTATTCTTTTCTGCTTGTATGTGAATATTTAAAGATGTGTAGTACGTATGTATATGCCTATATTTCTTTGTAGAGCATGAAATCTTGTGCATTTAAATAATTCTGAATCCATTAATAATCTTACTGCTTAATAATAACTTAATCTTACTGCTGAATGTTACCAAGAGATTCCTTCAGCCATTCTTTTCATTTTTGTCTTTCATCCAACAGCTGCATAGATGAATGGTTTGAAGTAAATAGATCTTGCCCTGAGCATCCGTCGGATTAAGAGAAGATTCATGTTTTTAGGTAATATTTTTAGGCAAGTACATTTCTGGAATAGATATTTTGGTTATCTGAAATAACTGTTTTTTTTTTTAATTTGTGAGTCTGCTACTCTGTGTCATAGTTGCAATATTAATTAGTAAATATTGACGTGTGTTAAATACAAACAAGGCTTTTGCATCTATATATAACATGGTCTGAAATTATATATTCCAGGTTAAGTAGTAGAAAGCAGCAATTCAATGCAATAAAGTTATAGTGTTAACTTTTAAAGATCATTTCTTCAAATGGAATGAAGCAAAATTAATATAATCACATATGTTTGGATTGTTGCATAAACACTGGCATTTATTTCTGACAAAGTTTGGAGTCATAGGGAAAGTTTAAGCTATGTATTTTCAAAACCACTTTCATGTTAATGCATTCCACAATGAAAAGAAAAATACCAACGTGAGTCTATCCATCCCATTCCATGGTGTCACATTTTTCCAGCTTATATTTTGTGTTAATGATTTCGGATCTGCAATCAGTGTCAAAGGTTTAAAGGACGGGGCTATTCTGGTAGTTGCGAAGTTTTACGTCTTTATCTAGCATTAAACTATTGGCCCCAAACATTGCAAAACACACCAGCAGTCATAATAATTCTTATAGCAATTGAGTTATATAAATTCCTTACTCTTAGGTGGAGCTTGGGTTTTTCTGTGGGTTGAGTTTCAAAAAAAAAAAAAAGCTTCATTGTTAGCATTTATTTATTAATTTGTTTTATTTCACTTCATGAGTCTGTGGGTCACATTGCAGTGATACTAGATATGATTGTTGCAGGAGCGGCAGACAAAGCCTGGAGGAAAATATCCTGCTCCAAGGGGATTCTTTTAATCCCAGAGTGGTGTTAGCCTAAACAAATAAATAAATGTCTGTCTTCCTTTATGTATCCAGCCGCTGATTTGTGGAAGAAGCCCATATGCTGTTTATAAACACATTTGTCTCTGTAAATACTCAGGGGTGTCTAACCTCACGTTGAATCCAATTTGCCTTTTTATCGCAGCAGAGGCAGTGATAATTGAGGGCTTAGGGAAACGGGGAAGGAGAGCGGGATGTCCCTCGTCGCGCCGTGTCTCTGTGTGGTGCACTGAAAGAGCTGAAACGCCGGCGCTTTGCTGCTCTCTCAACAGCTGCTTCCACTGATGGGACGACGTTGGAGCCGGAGGGGCCCTCGCTGAACGCAGCGCGCCTGGCTTGGGACTTAGGGTTCGTGGCGGCTGGCAAAGGCAACCACGGACAGAGACAGGGAGCAGGCATTGCAGAGACCAGCGGCCTGCCAGGGTGCTCAGAAACCAAACACTCACGCCAGGGACACACAGGGATTTTGAAAATGCTGCACATTCGGTAACAATCGACTCCCCACAGACATTGCGATTGATGCTGTTTTGTACTGGAAGGCCAAAGTTCCTCATTGCAGCCTGACTTCTGGCTCTGGATGAAGCAGATTATGGGACACGGTTCCCACTGCCACGAGGAGCAGCCGAGACGTTCGCTACCCGCTGAGACCCACGCAGGAGGACGGCCCCGGTTTGGAGAGGGACCCTTTTCACCTTCTCACTGGCTGAAGAAGAGTAAATGGCAAACTGAATATAATATAACCTAACAGCGTGACCTTATTTACTGAAATCACACCCTATTGTATGTTCTTCACTTTTTTTTTGAGAACAGCAGACATAAACTTCTCTGCGTAGGAATACTATATTTCAAAGTTTTGTAACTGAACCTTTGTCACAATGCAGTCCAAAGAGTAAAACCAAGACAGGTAACTAATTTATATTGATCTAGCTGTAGGGATTGTTGAAATCTGTATGTTGTATTGCTATTTAAGTAACTCAAACTTCTCTTTTACTGCTTGTGAGTAAAAACGGATAAAAAGAAATGCAGCAAAGCAAAATCTTACAGCTATGCAATTTTTTTTTAATAGGAAAAACAAAAAGAAGAATTACCAATTTTAAGTGCTGCCAGTTAAGGTAATTTGTTTAACGGGTATTTTTTTAAAAAACAGTTTCAGGTAATTATTTTATTGTACTGGTATCATCTCCAGGCTGCCTCCTGAGGTGTAAATGAATAGCTGCAAATGTGGGCACAGTGAGTGTTTTTTGTAGGCATCGGTAACATTGAGGTGAGATGTGTGTTTAATTTTTAAAACGCGCACATGCAGGCGTTTTTTGTTGTTTTAGTATTTTTTTCGTGGCAGGATCTGTAGTAGTTGCATCTAAATCATTGGTTTCTTCATGTGAAGACTGGCATTTGACAGTGGCTTTTTTTTTAAGGCACCTGCATTTGTTTAATTTATTATTATTTTACTATATTATGCTGATATAACCAGGGCTCCATGAAGTGTAGACTGTCTGAAGGAGTACACCAAGTGAAACTCTGGATAAGTTGTAGTTCCCATAAAGTACTGGAGTCCAAAAAGAAGGGGAAAAAAAAAACAGGACAAAAAACTGGAAAAAATGTCAGGGCTTGGAAGCATACTTTTTATATCAAGGATTAGTTCATAGCTTCTAAATTTTACAGTACCGGGAAGAGTTTATGAATATTTATTAGTGACAGGAGTAGTTTCAGCAATTAAAATAAATCGCACGACACTCTAAATGTCTTTCTTGTGCATACCTAATTCTGCTTTCCTTTTTTGTTGGAGCACGTATTTCTCTCCATCGCTACTGTGATTCATATCAAAAAGGGCAGAGAACAGTAGCAACTGCTGCTCTCCAGGAAAACAAGTGCATTGCATGTCACCAGACTCCTGTCTTGCCTGCAGACTGATCCTTGCCTGGATAACATTTTTCCCTGAATGTTGTTCTGTGAAATGCCTTTGTTGTGCTGCAAATGCGAAGGAGTCCAATCTAGATAACAGTCAACATCAGGGGTGCAGTTTCTGCATTTTTTTTTTTTTGGCTTGCATAACTGGTTTCAGCTGAACTTATAACTATGGGGCCCTGTTGTGTTCCCTTTTTCAGTGGGAGCAGGAGCATTTGGTCGTGCTTTCAATTCTCTAGTCATATCAAAGGTACAGTATTTTCCTCCACAGGTTCCTGGATTTTTTTTTAGCAGAGAATCATTGTGTTGCCTTGTGTTATCATTAAGGAGGGAAATATTGCAGCACCTCTAGTATTTTAATAGTGATGTTGCCTGAAGGACCGCTTTTCCATGTTTGGAATTCTTTCTACCTTCTGGAAATAGAGCATTTGCATTGATTCAGTGTTTACTGTTGGCTTCCTGCCTACAGGAACTGATCTGTAGTATGTAAGGGAGGTAGCTTAGTGCTTTGGTGTCCCATGTTCCAAGGTCATAGGTAGGCTTTGGCTTGGAGACTAAGTAGCTCAATATTTCTGAACATAAAAACCTGTTTACAACTTAAACTCAGTTTCAGTAGCCCATATTTTAGTACATTTACTGGGTTTTGTTTGTTTGTTTTTTAAAAAAAACTCAATTTTTCTGCAGTCAGATGCAAGTAGATGATTCAAAGACCCAAGAGGCGTCGCCACTGACCTGTGCTGGGGCCTTAGCGTTAGACCCTAGCTTAGCATTCTTGGTCCACATTAACCCGCTGGCAAACCCAAGGAAGGTTAGTTTGTATCACAGCCTGTAATAAGGACCAAGCCTACAGCCAGCCTGGATGTGTCGGACTGGTGCTTAGGTGGGGAAACTCCTGTGGAGATTAAGCTGTCTTCGCCAGCCCTGTCCCTCCGTTGCAGGCGAGCTCGGTGTGCACGGAGCTCTAGTCGTGGGCAACCCCTTCATTTTAAAAGCATCCTCACGGAGATCCTCAATCCCTGGTCTTCAAACGCGGGGAGAAAACAGCAATCGAGAGTCCTGTGTTGCAGTGGAGAAATGGCAGCACGCTGGGCCACAAGAAGCAATAAGTTAAATTAGGGTGCAGAAAGCTTCTTTGCCTGTAAATATATTGAGATTGCCAATTCTGTGTTGTTTCAGAGTATTTTCTGTCCTCTGACCTGTATCTTCTCCAAGTATGTCAGGGTGTGAAGTGATTTCCATACTCAGGTCTGCCATTAACATGCTGCTTGCCAGAAGGGGAAGAGTAGACACGACACTGTCTTGAAATGTGAGGTTTTTCTGAGCTTGTAACATAACTGTGTATCTTCAGTAGCAACTTGTCTTTTCTTAAAATCAATAGTGGAAGTGGCAATGATTTGGGTTGTATATAACCATATTCCATACAATACCAAGAGAGCCATGCTACTGTCAGTGCAGGGCACCGATTAGCCTGTCTTTTATAAATCAGCACCTCTATAATAATGTGTTTCTTTTGCAGTAGTCAGCTAATTTTCTTTCAGCGTGTACAGTAGATGGTGGGTTCAATGAGACATTGGAAAAATATGGAGCACACACTGCAAGCCTGCAGTATTTTATTTTGGGGAAGAGTATAGTGTAAGATAGATGGTCCTGTTTGTATTCAGTTTTCATATTCAAGGGTAAAGTGTCCTGCAGTATTTTTAAATGGAAAATTTGTAGGTAATGTACAAAGATGTGGGTGGATACTTGTGACCTTTTTGCTCTCCCTGCTCCCCCTCTTTAAGATATAAAGGGGGTTTTATGACTTAGACAGTCTTGAGATTTCTGTATTTAGCCTAGTTCTTAATGTTAGGAATACTGGCTTTTTAATTAACTTTTTTGCTGAAAGGCTGGAGAGCTGGTAAACCCGACTCTCAGAAGACTAAAATCTCAGCAAATGTGGAAAAGATCATTTTTAGTCAGAACTATGGATCTTTGGTGTTTATAGGTGGATACTAATGCACACGGGTGTGTTTATGGACGTTTTTAATTTGCCTTCTTTTCCAGCTGAGGGCTTTAGAAACTCACTCCATTTTTTAATGTGTTGCCCCAAACGAGGGGGCGCCTGAATATTCCTGCTGTCTCCGCGAGCAGCAGCGAGGCCTGCGCTGCTGCGGGCGCAGGCCCTGAGCTCGCTTTTTCTGTCAATTTTAACTGCTTTGTCGCATTGAAAACAAAGAAAAAGAATATTTGAGTGTAAATTAGGTGAATTTGGTGTTGCTGTTTTGTATCTGCGGATTCTGATGTACAGCAGAGTTTCCTGGGAAGAGACTACCAAGTATCCTGGAATGCAGAAATGCCTCTGTGGAATCTTGCAGCTCACCTTTGCTGGAGGGGGGGATCAGCTTGTTTTTCCCAATCAGTGCTGTGTGCCATGATTCGGTTTCCACCTCTCAGAGCTTAAAACTTGCTTTATTATCAGTTTCTTCCCTTCTTCCTATCTGAAGAAATGATGCTTTTTTAGGACTTTGACCCCTTAATCTTTGGAAATGCTTTCCATTGGCGTGTTTAAGAGTCAAGTGTGGGGATGTGGTTGGAAGAGACAGGCTTGCTCTGCTACCACCCAGCCAAGTGCTTTTTCTTTCTCTCTTCCCGTGGCAGTGGCACCAGCCCGTGCCACGTAGGTGTTTGTCATCCCAAATACTCCACGTGAGAGATTCGCTCCAGAACCGTGGCCGCTTTCTGCTTCCTAAATGCAAAACTCTGCGGTGTTGATTCCGTGTAAATGAGCAGAAGCACCGTTTGCTCCCCAAAATCAGACTGAAGACTGTTTAGGTGCCGCCACCCTCTCCGGGTGCATCGGGGTGTCCCATGGAGCTCTCCCATCTTGGCTCGCGTCTCCGGCCGCTGCATAACCCTCCATAAAGTCATTTCCCAGTGAGAGCCTCGCAGCTGACGACGGGATACGCTGGAACGGGAGCTAATTGTGGGGCACTGCTCATCGCTGGAGACCTGCTCGGATAAACTAGAGTGGGTTTATCCTGCACCCGAAGCCTGGGCTCGGGTCTGTCCCGGGACTAGTGAGTTGGCAGCAGGCAGCAAGGCCGCTGCTCGCGCTTCTTTCTGGCAGCTTTTAATCTGCGTGTGTTTGTTTGAGGGACTTTTGCCCCTGGGTGTGCTCTGCGAAGATTTTGCAATGACAAGTCGGATTTGCCTGATTCTGGCAGAGTCTCAAGTGCAAGTAAGGCGACGTTGCAAGTACCTAACCCGTTGCTGGCTTCTGTTGCTCCTGTTTCCCTCAGGTCTGTGCTTTCCTCTTCCCTTTCCCCACTTTGTTAATTCTAATGGTGAACCCTTCTCAGCGTAAATGGTCACGAGCTCTCCAGGTGTGAGCTGTAGCGGGAAGAGGCATCAAAGCAGGACTCTGTTCTCCCTGTACATGTTGAGATGAAGCTCAATATTCGTTACTGTACAGCACAAAAATTCTCTCCTAGCTGATATTGCCAAAGTACTGTAACTTTTGAGGAAGAAAGGAGGCAGCTCAGGGGACTAGTACCTTAGCTGAGGGGACCTTTTCGTGAACTACTTTATTTTAAAAGCAGCAGCATCACGTTTAACAAGTGGGGTCCAGCACGAACCTTAACCTTGACAGAGGGTCCACGCGCCGGGGCTGTGGGGCAGCAGACGCGGCTGCAGGCAGGGCACGTAGGGCCGTTCCCCGTGATCCCCCCGTTTCACACGCCTCTCCACAGCTCTAACCCTGCTGCTCCCCGAGCGTTAGCTGGAGCTCCCTCATCGCCTTGGAAATGCTACGGTCCCCTGGAGTGGTGAGGGACGAGACGTCTTCCTTCGCTACCCGTTAAGCAGAAATCAGAATGTAATTTGCGATGTCTGAGGTAAAAGAAACATGTTTGTAATTTTTTTCTTTTTTTTAATTGAGCAGTATGATCGCAAGTTGACTTACGTTGTTCTAAGGTACTTTTTTTTCCGGTGGTCTGCCAGTACATAATCATGAATGAAAATATTTTTTTATTGATTTTTAGGTTGTACGTTTAACATTCCATTCATGTAAAATATGTACAAATATATGTAATAAATCTTTTGAAGCACAGTTTCTATCACACCTCCAGGAGGTTTCGCTGTGTGTGTTTCTGGTAGCAGCGCTGAAGGGGGCACAGCTGTGGGGCAGAGATGCCGTAGGTCTCCGCCACAGCCCAAGCCAAAAGCCGAGCGAGAGGAAAAGCAGGGCACAGGCGCAGCTGTAACAGCAACGGGGCAGCTTTCCTGCAGGTAGGAGTCAGACCCCCTGGGCCACCCCGGCCCCTGCCACAGCCCCCTTAGCTCCCCATGTATCCTGCAAGGCGGGGGTGTGACAGGCTCTTACACAGCTGGCCATGTCCGTGGCTTAGAAAAAGGCAACCTGCCCACTTCCCATCTTCTACGGGTGGGGAAGCAGGAGGTGGATGAAAGCATCAAGCTGCTAAGCTTCATACGCTGCTCATTCGTTCATCTCCTCTGCCCAAATGCCCTTTCTTCTCTTGCTTGTGGGGCAGGAAATGCCGTTCCTTAATGCCAGCGCGTTGCATCTCCAGGAGCAGGTGCTGCTCCCAGCTGGCGCTGCCAACTCTGCGGTCGTGTCCGAGGCACGGAGCGCCCGCACAGCCTCCTCAAAGGCCCCTCGTCCTTCCCTGCTCGCTCCTCCTCAGGAGTGCCGTGGGGAGCAAAGTTGGTGGTTAATGCACAGCGACTGTCAGACCCTTGCGCATCTCTCCTTGGGAGCTGATAGTTTGGGTGTATGAATTATTCAGGTCTGTGCCAAAACACAGTTGGATATCATTGCTACGGAGCATGTGCACATCTCCTGCTAGCGTAACTCTTCTCTTGCCTGGCTTCTAGGAAACCTGAATTCCTCCATCGCCAGTAATTCCTGTGTTTTTTTCCCTTCTCCGGCTTGGGTGTGTGGAATGAGAGCTGTATTATGGAAGCGGCTGACAATTAGAGCAGCGTTTGGCTTCGCAGAAGGAAAATCTGCTGGAAATTATTCCAATGGAGTCGGTAGCGGGTTTCCTGTGTGGAATTTAAATGAGTGGCATCTGTTGGTTTCAGGTTCACGGCCTCCCGCGCGTCGCCGCGAGGCGCTCGGTTGTGCGGGGGCGTGTGGCTGCTCCGGGGGCGGCTGCATCGCAATGACCGTGGGGCTGCAATGCAGTGACTGCATCGTGGTGACTGTGGGGCTGCAATGCAGTGACTGCGGGACTGCATCGTGGTGACTGTGGGGCTGCAGCGCAGTGACTGCGGGACTGCATCATGGTGACTACATGGTGCTTGGCTGCACCATGCACACCAGCGCTTGAGCGCCAAGGCTGACACTCGATGGGTGCTCGCTACTGGGTGGCTTTTAGTAGCCGCAGGTACCAACAGGGGCTACTGAATTGTCACAGGGGCTACAGCTTCCTTGGTGCGCGGTTGCTCCTCAAGCTGCTGGTCACTGGTGTCCCCCGGGGTGCAGAGAGAGGCTCTCTCAGGTGCTGCGGTGCCCCAGGGGATGCCGCCCTGGAGCGCGGCCTAGGCTCTTTGGGGACAACCAGGGACAAGCGAAGCCAACGGGTGTTCAAGCAACTCCAGCAGAGCGGTTGATAACCAGCTCCATGGCTTCTTTGATGACCAGCTCCATGGCTGCTTTGATGACCAGCTCCATGGCTTCTGTGATGACCAGCTCCATGGCTGCTTTGATGACCAGCTCCATGGCTTCTGTGATGACCAACTCCATGGCGTCTTTCTCCTGCCAGTGAAAGCCCAACAGGAGGCCTTTCCCAGCTGCCATTTAACGGCGCGTCTGTTTTCCATGGGCGATGGGGTCAGGCTGCGTGGGGCAGTGCCAGGGGCCGGGCACAAATAAATAACTGTGTGGAGCCCGTGGTCGCTCGGCGCAGGGTGGCCCTGCTCCGAGGGTGGCGCTGCGGAGGCGGCGGGTGTGGAAAGCGTGGGGACGGGTCCCCACACAGGGGCTCTGCTCCCCTCGCTGCCCGCGGCTCGGGGAGACCGCAGCGCTGGGCACCGCTCCGGCCCACGGCCTCCCGAGCCGTGTCGCGGGTCCGGCCCCGCTCCGGCCCACGGCCTCCCGAGCCGTGTCGTGGGTCCAGCCCCTGCTCCGGCCCGCGGCCTCCCGAGCCGTGTCACGGGTCCAGCCCCTGCTCCGGCCCGTGGCCTCCTGAGCCGTGTCGCGGGTCCGGCTCCCGCGCTGCTCTGTGCTCGCACACTGCCCACGGTTTGAACACCTGGTTAAATTTTAAAAAGGACCTGCTCTTTATTTTTTTTTCTTCTTCCCTTCTCCCGGTTGCTTCTTTCCGCAGGCATCGGCCTGAGCCGTGAGGTCGGGAAGGACTCACGGAGTGTCTGTGGCCGTGGCCAACGCCAAGCCACCGAGTGGCCATTTTGTCCCCAGAGCTCCCTGTGGCCCCAGCCCTGCCCTTCCTTGGTGAGAGAACCACTGTCTCCACACGAGGCGACATCCCCATGGGATTGGGACCTTGGTGCATGGCGGTGCCGGGGGGAAAGGGAAATTAGAGGTCCCCACGAAGAGGGGAATTGCATGTGCAGAGCCCGTGGCTGTGCAAGGCCGCGCGCCTCCCAGCGCCTGGGTCTCGGTGCAGAACCATGGCCGCGGTTCCTGCCCCCGGCTGGAGAGAGACCCTGGGCACCCAGTGCCTCAGTGCGCCTGGTTTCCCCGGGAGGGCTAGCACCTCAACCTCAACCTCGGCGTTCAGGAGGAGGAGAAGCTGCTTGCTCCAGAGAACAGGCAGCGGATGCAGCTCTGCAGCCCCCGCCGTCTCCCTGGTGCTCAGGATTGCAGGTTGGTTCTGCCCCATCTTCCTCCACCTTCCCGCGCTGAGGAGGTTCCTGCTGACGCCTTCAGGCCGCGGAGCCTCGCCTGCGGAGGGACCGCTGGGGAGCTTGTTTCCTTTGGCTCCTTCCGTCAGGATGGTTCTCAGCCCCGGGTGACAGGGCTGTCTTCCCACACAGCCATTCCCTGGGGTACGTATCGGAGCTGCTTCCTCCGAAATCCCATCCCTGGGATCAAACCGTCCCTTGCACCCGAGGCGAGCGACTGCAAAACCTTGTGGCTCCCTCCCCTGCCACCCTCATCAGAGAACCAAGAGTGAACCGGGGCTCATCTCAGCCCCTCTGAAATTCACCAGGAATGCATGGATAAATCCATGGGGATAAAAGGCGGGAATTCCTCAAGACCCGGGGCGCTCCCTCCATCTTCTGTCAGTTTATGTGGTGGGAATCTGGTGGCGAGAAAGGACTCACCACTGTCACATAACTCATGTTTATGGACCCCTCACCCTGCCCTATCCCAACCACGAAAGCTCCCTGGGCAAGGTAACAGAAGCTGTTTAAATAAAAATAATAAATCAAGATGGTCCGTGGTGGGGGTAGGCAGCACCACAACCTGACGTCTCTTTTCATCTAGCACCACCCAGCTACTTTATTCCTACTTGGAAAGCAAGTGTTGGCACATTCACACAGAGCTGGTCACTTTTGGCTTCTAAGGGTATTTGTTACCCGAGCAGTAGAAGAGAAAATCCCTGGAGTGATTCCAGTTGGCGACGTCTTCCAGAAAAGCCCCCGTTCCCGCAGAAAGGGCTGCGTGTGGACACAGCTGGAACCCCAGCGTGGCACCGTGTCACTCGGGGCCACCCGCCCTGCCCCGGGCAGATACAAACGTGCCCACAACGGGGTTGGTGCCCGGCAGCTGCGGGAGCTTCCGCAGCGAGTTTGGTGCTGGAACTAGAGGGGCAGAGCCCTGGAAGAGCGTCTGTACCTTGGGAAAGCCCTAAACCACCTGGAAATTTTCCTCGCTGCTGCTGGGCGAGTTGTAGGTGCTTGTGTACAAGGCTGGAGGTGGTTGTGGGCACCTCTGCAGGCGGGGACAGCTCTTCCCTGTCCTCTGCAGCCGGAGCTGGTGGGACTGTCGCGCTCCCGGCCGCACCTAGCCGAGCATCCGCCTGACAGCGCCTTGGCAAAGCCACAGCAATTGCAAGCAGTCTGTTGCAAGGGCTTTAAAAAGCTGTTTATTATCCCTGTGGACAAGTGGGGGAAAAAAAATAGGATAACGCTGTATACAGAGAATGTCTTAGCAAATTATGACCAAGTCCTAAAGGAGAAAAAAGAAAAGGTGTCTCTGAATTCTGGTAAATGAGGCTCTGGATGCGAGCTGCAAATATGTAGCTCAGAAATATGCAGTCAGCTCTGCAGACAGTCCTGTAACGCTAGGGAGAAGGAACCGTGGCACTTGCAGTGCGTGTTAGGATGTTGTCGGGCCATGGGCAGCTCCCAGCGCCAGAATGGGAAAGCCTGGATTGGAGGGGGTGTTCAGGGATACTCTGCACTGCCCGAGTGTCCATGACAGGAGGACAGGATCTGCTGCTTTTAACGGTGCAGGTTCATCCTGGTAAACAAGTCTCCTTGCATGCCCAGCTCCGTGAGGCTGGCAGGACATGAAGAGCATTTCAGCAAGGTGCACGGGAGTGTGTCGGTCTGGTTTGGGCTTGTCTTCTATTTTTTTTAAGTCGTTGAGAGGTTGTTTTCTTTTTTTTCTTCTTGTAAGGTCTTGTTTTGGCAAGTGTTTTGCAGTTGAAACCCACCTCCCGTGTAACAGTGTGCCCTTTTCCTTCAGGAATTTCAGTAAACAACCGGCTCAGGTGCAGAAATCACTCACGTTTAGCTTGACTTTCCTCTGGCACGGTCTGAAAGCCTCATCTGTCTGCCTCCCTAGGAGAAATCAGTGCCGCTAGCATGGCCAGGGAGCAAAAGCCACTGGAAAATAATGAATGCTATATATATATATATGTGTGTGTGTGTGTGTGTATAAATATATATGTATATGTACACACACATGTATTTAAATATGTATATATATATTTTTTAACTGCTGGTTTTGTAAAAAGGCTTTATGAGCATAAAACCTTTCTGAGGAAGTAGTTGGAGTTGGGGAGTAGGAAAGATCTGTTACCAAACAGGAAAAGGAGAGACCTGAAGCTACAAAAAGTGCCTTTTTTTTTTTCTTTTTTTCCCATGTTTTCCTTCTTGGGGCGGATTTGGGAGCGCGGAAAGGTGAGATTTGCTGGTTTGGCATTTTAATGGGAGATTCTGCTTTCCACCTGCCATGGTGTTATGTGCTAGCCAGTAACCAGAGGATTGTTGCTCCAAGGTGGGGGTAACACGGGCACATGAAGGAAAACGGATCTTGCTTTTCCACTCTGGGCTCCTTGTACATAGTGTGGAGTGGAATTTGAGATACCATTTATGAAGAATGCTTAATTTGCAGGAAAAAATATCAAAAAAAAGAGAGATTCCTTTGGAAGTTGGCTTCTTTTAGAGGCACCAAAAATTATGTTCTCCAAGTTAATTATTTGCCAGGAGGATGATGCCTCCTTGCTGGTTCTTACAGTTGTACTTACACATTGCCATGCACTTTCCATTAATTCAAGTGCAGAATGAAAGCTTTCCAAGCAAATCCCAATGCTTCTGTGCGCTTACCTGTTGCTGGGAGAAGGGATTTCAGCTCAGTGCAATTGATTTCCAGTTGTCCTTTCTCCCCACTGAAGCTAGGCAACTTAATATTGGTGTATTGCCACCAGCAGGGTGTCTAGGCCACGAGCCAAGGCAGTGAACAGCCTGCTAATTAATTTTTCACATTTATCTCCAGACCTCCCAGAATAAGCTCTGTGGCAACAGGAGGTGGCAGTTTCCATGCAGCCCTTCGGAAATTTTAAGCAAAGGTGCTTTACTGCCAGTAGGACGATTTTATGGTGACGTGAGTGAGGGCTTTTGATTGAAGAAAAATAAATGTATTGGCTTCAGTGTGGAAAAAAAAAGATTACTGAAAGTAATCTATGCCCGAGGTATTCGTTTCTCCATAAAGGCACTGCCTACAATGCAGGGCCTGATTTCTAGGCAGGAGAAAAATATTCATGGTGAAAGCAACAGTAAGTACCACACAGCTCCTGCAGATGGTTTATGTTTTCAGCAAGGCTATGCATGCTGATGCTTGTTAGGAGGAACATAATACTGTGAGTTTACGGGGTTTGTGCATCTTGCACCCATATATATCTTTATACATATAAATAAGTTAGGGATTATTTACATCACTGTACAGGGTAAACCTAAGCTCGCTTATCAAGATGCATACACCTACCAGCGGATTTGGTCTGGTAACACTCTGCAATTCCATGTCAAAGCACCATACGAACATGAATTATTGGCCAAGGCAATTCCCCACTCCCCAAAAGGATTAAGTGCAACAGGCAGGGCAGGGTATGGAGCTGAGGGAGTGCAGCCTCTTCACAAAGAGGCAGCTCAGCCTATATGGCTCTCTGGCCATGAGCAGTGCAGACTTTTGCCTTTCCAAACCCTGCGGTCCCAGCGGAGGAGCAAGCTCCGTAACGCGAATCTTGACAAACCAGGCAGGTCTTCGTTCAGAAGCAGATGATCCGGGCTTCGTTCTCAAAGGCTTTGGCCTCCTCTCGGCTTATTGGGTTCCCGTTCAAGCTATTGGAGGGGGGAAGAAGGGATATGAAAGGAAGGCGGTGGCTGCTTCCCAGCTTCTGTTTTCCCAAGGTTTTGGAGCATCAAAATGCTCCAAACCCATGCAAATGATGTGCTTCCCAGGCGCTAAACTTGGGAACAAGCCCCAAAGGGACCAACTACAGCCCCGTTCTTTCCACTGCACCTGAAAAGAAAGAGCCTACTTCTCTAAAACCCAGGACTGAGCTCAAACCTCCACCTCATGAAGCTCAAATCCTTTCCCTAGCAGTGCTGGATGCCGACGTTTCCACGTGCTGCAGCCTTTGAGTGTATCCAAAAACCAACGGACTTGGAGGCTGCCCTCCCATTTCAGGAGTGTTGGCCATACCCGAGCAGGTGCAGAAGCCCCATGTTGGCTGGAGCCAAACGTCAGGCTGCTGGGCTCGCTATGAAAAGCAGCACGTAGCGGACAGCGGTGCGTGACGTGCAGAGGGCTTGTTTATAACCAAACTGAAACGCTCTCCAGAGCATTTGGTGCCTTCCTTCGCCACCAAGGAGAAAAGCTGTGTTAAGAACTCGGGCGCTGTGAATGCAAACTGACTTAGGGCAAAGTTTCCAAGTGTGGCTAAATGAAGCTAATCTACACAGATAGTCGCAGCCCTAAATACGAGCCGCCCAGTGAAGGCAGCTTTCAGAAACGCTGAATGCTGTGAAGCCGTTGCGGTGTGTGGAGTCCCTAGGGTTAAGAAACGCCTCTGGAACCCTATCCAAGAGGATGGACACGGGCCCGAGTGCCCAGAACGATGTGAGGGGGCCCTGGGCCTCCTGTGTAGGCAACGGCAGACAGTGGACGTTGAGAAAAGCCTCTCTGCAGCCTCCCCAGGGAGTCAGACAGAGAGTCACCCTCTTTCTAAGCAAGAATTCAGTGTCCTTTCACTGAAGCAAATATATTCGTTAAAAAAAAAACCCCAAATTTCAAGCTCCAGGGAATGGACGTGGCGGCGCTAAAGCCAGCTGGGTCGTATGGGCTCCTCTGCTCCCAGAGGTGATGGGAGGAATGTGGCGCTTGGCTTTGTGCCACCCCGTGCACGGGCATGGGTAGGTGATGCCGACCTCATCTAAAACAGGCAAATCTTGCAAAAAGTTAAGCTCCTCGTAGCTTGGACACTTGGTGTGTTTGGAGCGTTGCCCAAAGAAAATCCAAGCCCAAATTCTACGGACCAAATTAGTAATGTTAATTAAATGTAGCCACCTCCTACTTGTCGGGATTTAGCTCCTTAGGAGCTGCATGCACAGGTTCTGAAATTTGAAAATAAATCAGGGCAAGCAAAGCTTTGTCGATAAAATTAGGCCCCAAATCTGCAAATGCAAACGTGCTGCAAGCCACACAGTGAATTAACACTGAAACAACAAAACTGCCTGATGTTCATAATGGATGGAGAAGTGTTTAAATGACAGAGGCTTTTTACCTATTTGAGACCCATGGCTGAACTACACTCCCTGCCTCGCCAAAAGTTATTCTGATTTTTTTTTTAAATATATATATATATGTATATGCTGGAAAGTAATAATAGCAGAAGCATTTTAAAGGGGAAGAGAGGCAACAAAGCGAGCGCCCGAGAAGGGGATCCTTACCAGACTTCTTTAATGGCCGTGTTCTCCTTGAGGGCCTCGCTGAGGTACTTCACCCCTTTGGCTGTAATTTGGTTCTGGATAAGCCTGAAAAGAAAGCACATTGTGTCAAGCTAACCTGCTGGCTCTTATTTACAGCATCCTCTTTGCTCAGCACGTGCACGACCTAAGTTGGAGCTGATGAAGTGGCCTCTTTGCCACGAGAAGGTGGGTCTGATTTCCATCCGTGAGGATGATGCACAACAGCCCCACGGATTCGCTTCCACACACAGAGCCTCTTCCTTGAAGCCTCCCGGTGGTTACACTCTGGAGATACTGGTGTTAATCACAGAGCTGGTTAATTTCTGCTTCCTGAGAAGCAGCATTTCTGTGCGATGTGGAGGAAACTCTGAGTACAGAGCCTGTGCAGGCCTAATGCCTTAGCAGTTATGATTCAGAGGTTGCCAAATCCGCTTGTCTTGTTTATCAGGCCAGCAAGATTGTTGAAAAATAATGCGTTTAATTTGGCTCTGGTATGGGCAGGTGCAAGTCCCTATGAAGCTAATTTAGCAGCTCTTAAAGTACACCTAATCTGAGCTTAGAAAAATAAAGATACAAAAGATCCTCAAGTAGCACAATCAAAGAAGCAGCAACTAATTCATATTAAATACTGTAGAGCATCTCCCTGACTGAAAAAATGACTGCTCCCTCATCTACATGAGTATAAAAATACTTGCCAGCCTACCCTAATTCATTATTTACCTTGCAGTCTGCCATGGTGCGTTCCATATCCTTACTGTTCCATGTGACCAGCTGAATGAATCCCATAGGATTCAGGATGTGACTGAAAACTGGAATGCACTGTTACGAACATCTCTCATGGAGGGAGGAAGCAAGGGAAGGATGAATTCCCATTAAAGGACAAATCAAAATGTGAAGGGACCCAGGGAGCTCCTTCACCCCCTGGAAAAATATGTGGCTCTGCCTCAAGCACAAATGCCTACACAGGTCATCACCTTTGCAGATACCCACTGGTATAGGCAAGAAAAGAGGATATAAAACTGCTACCAGAAAGCCTTGGGCCGTAGCGTGGCAGCGTAAAGACATGTTTCCAGGGTGCTACATCCGCCAAATTGTCCAGGGAAACGTGCCAGCAGCTGTGCACAGAAGTCAAGGCTCCCACCCGGTGTTTTCAGGGCGACGGCACCACAGCAGCTACTGCTTTCAACAGAGGCTCTAAGTACCGAGCACCCCTGCCAACCAGGCTGCTTCCCAGGGGCAGGAACCGCACAGGGAATGCTGGTGTGGGGTGAGAAGGACTTGCTCTGTGCTCTGTAAGGGGCCTCTGTCTTGATGTTGCCCCTTCGCTTGGGAAGAGCGGGCAGGTGGCCGTTCCACAGCCTGTGCTGCCAAGCCAGGACAAGCTCGTGTCACTGGGCAAGCCCTCGAGAGCCTCCCCATTAGAGAGGCGAGGGCTGCTCTTCCCTAGAAGTGTGACACATCCCTTTGCAAACGCTGGGAATGGTCAGGTCTGATTTCCTTGGGATTGTGTCACATAGCAGGTGTCTTGCATGAGTGAAAGTGCTAGCTCTGGAAGAAACCTTCCTGTGAAGGGATGGGTACATGAGTGCCCATCATGTCCAGGCTCTTGGTTGCAGAGTAAGAGGTGAGCCCTCTGCTTTAGTGGTGCGATAGTTAGAGAGACAATGAGGTTATTTTATCCTGGCTGGTCACCTGTATTTTTGGAAAGTCTATCTCTGAGGCCAGTATAATCCTGCTGAAGGTGGATGAAATCAGCTAGTTACCAGGCCATACAAAGCTTAAAACTCTTCCCCATATGAAATCAGGTTCCAAATGCTAGACAGCAGCTTTATTAACTTTCCATCTGAACTGTCTACAACCAGTCGGCTGCATGCGGCACATGCACAGAAAGCTTTCTGTGACCTACATACACTTGGAAGGTGAAGTTTCAATGCAGTGACTGCCAAAGAGCCCTGTGCCTCTGTGGAATGTAACTCACCATAAATGCACCAGTTTCTTGTTGACCTTCAGCATCTCTGCAAAACTCATTGCTGCCTCATCATCCAAGTCATTTTTAGTCAACCTAAGTGGGAGAGAACATGTTCACGTAGGATGTTATCATTGTTTTACAGCTCTGTGTTGTTCCAGCTTGTCTGTGACTTAACTTCTGACAGCCAAAAAGGCATGTGCTGATTCTGCCCTATGCCATTTCGAAAGGCTGGGAACAAAGAGGCTTAAAGAGAAGCCCTGCAGGTAGGAGAGACAAGAATGCTGGATCTTTATTTCTCAGAGCAGTCATCTGATGATGCTTTGTCACGATGTTAAGGTGACTAAAAAGTGGAAGGTGACTAAGGTTAAGGTGTTAAGGTGACTAGAAGATGGTAGAGACAGCACTGAAGAAGTGGGAAGACTGTGAGGATAGTGAACTGGATTTCACATGGTGGAAGTGCGAGAAGATGGGGAATCCAAGGTGTAGGGAGGAGAAAGAAGCATGAGCCAGGAATGCACAGAGGGAATCGAGAAGCCAAAACTCAACATGTGCGAGGCAAAAGCAGAGTCAGAGGGATTAAATCATTGCTTTCAGCCACCTGTCTGCAGAGGCACTAGGAGAGCCCCTGCCCCCTTCAGTCTAACATCAATCAATCTTTCCATAGTTCAGCACGATGTGCAGATCCCAGTGTGCACCCTCTGTGGTAGCCACAGGAAAGTGCAAAAGTGCAAAATGCAGGACAGGCCTCTGTGCAAGAGGCCGGTGAGCAGCACAGAGGAGTGTAAGGTACCATCAGGAGTCATGAATCCCCTCTGCAGAGCTCAGCACCTTCACTGCACGCAGGCGTAAGCTCTGCAGCTGCAACGCTTGCGGGCACCCGAGCTCGAGCTGCCTCCCCGAGCGCCCGTGCAGGGTCTCCTACAGTAGCATAATAAGGCCTGTGGGAATGCAGGGAGTTCCCTTTACACAGGCACCTTCCCACAGCACCACTAGCAAGCGTACCGTGGCCTCACAAGCAGGGAAGGAGCAGCTTTGCAGGCCAAGAATCCACTCAAGAGATGCAACTCCCTTGGCTTTCCCAGCATGTGGGGCCATCTCAGGTCTGCCCAACTCCTGCCCGTGCAGACAGAGATCAACTAAGAGCAGCTTCTTCTCCCCTTCCCTCTAGAGACACCCTGGTTACTGCCTTTTCTCATTTCACCCTCTATTTTCCTCATGCAGTCAAGAGTAGAAATCTCCCCAGCAAGAAGCAGGTACTTCCCAATCCGTGCGGCAAAATGAAGGAGTGACTATAGCAGTGACCCAAAAAAAACACAGGCAACAGGAGGAAGGAGAGAAGGCGGAGGGTGGTGTAGGTTTGGAGAAGAGGAGGGTGGGTTTGGGTTTGGAGGAAGTGCAGTTCAGCGGCAGCTTTCCCGGAGGAGGAGGCGAAGCGGGAGGTCACAGGGCTCTCACCAGAATATCCTCACGGAGTCGTTGTGCTGCATGGCCTCAGCGATACACTTGCCTCCCTCTGATGTGATGCCGTTGAACGCGAGGCTGCGGAGCGAACGGCAGAGACAGCGCACGGTGAGAAACAGCCGGCACGACCTGGCCCTTCCACGGCTCCAAGTGCTCTCGAATGCCCGGGATGAGCTCGGACGCAGGTGTAGGGGGCAGCAGGGGGGGTTCAAAGGCCCAGGCATCCCGCAAACCAAGCAAGTCCTTATGGTTTTACAGGTGGGAACAATCCGTAGGCTGTAGCCCGAGTCTGTCCTGCAGGTTTCCCACCATGGAGCTGTACTGGGCTGGAAGCAGAGTTGCTGCCAGGGATTTTGAAAGCTTTTTATAAGGAGAGGAGGTTGTGCTCATTAGGCCATAGGTTTGCACATGCATTTACCATCCCAGCTCCCCCCACAGACTGAGCACTTCGTCCTTCAGGTCGACTCCTACAAACCTCATTTGTCTTCCGACCACAACACCTGCCCTGACATAAGTGGGGAGATGAGCTTGTAAATGCAAACCACAAGCGTTTCCTAGTCTGTCCCTCGTTCTCTGAATAGGCAGTGGCAAAAACATCCAGCTAACGTTATGCTTAAGGCTTTGGGTGTTCAAAAAGCAGCTTCCCTTTTAGAAGTCAGGCCAGAGCCTGAAAATAGTGCAAGGCCTAAGATAAAAAAAGGGGAAAGGAGGTGGGGGATGAGTGAGGCAAAGGCCTGTCTAACTATGACACAAGTGTGTGTTAGTCCAAATCCCTGCTAACTGCAGCAGACACTGGAGATCCTCTGTCCCTCACAACTGGGCCTAAAAATGGCAAAAACGCTAAAATAAACGGATGCAGCAGTGACTGTCATCCCTTAATCTCTGCATAAAGCTTCCACCGGTGCAAACTAGGCATTCAAAAACCAGGGAGCCAGACTGAGCAGCAGGAGATAAGGAGCGAGCTCCAGTGTGAGCACACTGCAGAATGGCAGCA
>JAVCKT010020826.1:21219-33217 GCA_032273925.1 Rhynchotus rufescens
AGATCCTCCCTGCACAGGCACCAGCAAAACCTGGCTCTGATTTTTTGCACAGCCATTCACCAGCACGTTTGCCACAGGCTGAGGCATAGCCCAGAGCCCCTTCAAGCTCAGACTGCTTTCCTCCCAGCCTGGTGCATCTGCCTGGGTTCTGCGTCGAGGGCAAGGCGCCTGTTTCCGCGAGCTTGGGAATTTTAGCAGATCCAGGTCACTGCACCTGCTCGGCTTTTAATTTTTCAAGCCCCGCTACCTGCTCGCAGGATGGAAGACAAGGCGCCCGCCCGGAACCCGCCGGCTCCGAAGCAGCAGCAATAAGCCCTCCAGAGATCCCGGAGCTCCCTAAATTCCGCGTTTCTCAGGAACAGCAGCGCCTTGTGCCACCTTGTGGGGAAACCCAGGAGCCCGGCGTGCTCCCTCCGTCCCCGTGGGGACCCGGGGCTCCCACTCGGAGCCGTTCGGGAGCCTACGCTGGGCCTCACCGGGCTCCCGCGCCAGCCACGGCTCATTGCTGTGGAATTCAGGGAGCAGCAGCCTCACAGGGAGTGACGGAGAGCGGGATTTTCCGAACACGGCAGGCGCTACGCGAGCGGTGTCCGCCTGTCCGTTACCTCACGTTGGTCAGCCTGGGGTGGTTCCGCAGGGCCTCTGCAAACGCCTTGGCTCCTTCGTCCCCAACCTGGTTACCCCACATCCTGGCAAGAGAGGAAACCTGGAGGTAGCCCTTTTTTTCTTTATTTTCAACAGAGATCATGTCTTGATGACTCAGAGCCACATTCAGCCCGATGGGTAATTAGTCGGCAGCTGTCTTAAAATCAATTGAGTTTTGTGGTATCTAAACATCCATTTCCAGGAAGCCCCACAATTTCCTTGCCCTTCAGACCCAACACAGTTTGTTAGGCAAAAAATGAGCATTTTCCGTTTCAACGTTTCTATCCAAGCTATCCTAAAGCCATTCCGAGTGATTATTTTCTCCAAAGGAGAAAAGAGAGATTCTCCATTGAGATTACAGCACATATAAAGGACCCCAACTAGGTGACAACAGAAGTTTTCTATGCTGTTGGCAATACTTAGGAAATGCTATAGCATAAAAAAGGCCAAAATCTGATTGTTCAAATATGATTCTGACATTGGAGAATTATTGGGATATTTGCAATGGCCAACAGAGGTTTCAATGACATGTATTTGAGTATTAGATTCTGAGAAGAATATCCTCATGTAGAGCAGAAAGAGAAGCCAGGAACAAAACAATTACCAGACACTCAAGTTTAGCAACTCTCCTAAAAAAGGGGGCAGGGATTAACGGTTTTGAGGACGTTCAGAGCTCTCTCAAACAACTTTGCTGTCTCATAGAGACTGGGGAGAAGAATAATGGAAATTCCTTCTTACTCTCAGAGCTCTCAACTTGATCAGAACTCGATGTAAGAGATTTGGCCATCTTAACCTTGACACTGAATAACTAGGTACATTGCAAGTAGTCATAAAAACCACTCAGATTTTTAAAAAAGGATCAAGTAGCTATAAAGTGGCTGTGTTGTTGTAAGGAAAATAGCTGTCTTTACATTCTGTCCTCTTGTCAATTTATCTCACCTTCAAGGTTCTGTCAGAACAGGAAAAACATGTGAGGAAGGAAAAAAAAAGCAGTAAAACAGCCCTAGTTTTCCCTTTGAGGGAAAAAAAGTATGGCTGGGCTTCTGCAATGGTTTGTTCTGTTGCCATTAGGAGAGGGAAGGAATGGGGAAGGGAAGGCAGGCACGAATGAAGGAAATGATCCCAAAGGACATACCGAAGCCTTGACAAAAGCAAGCCCTCAGCTCTGCCCCTTAGCACCAAACTTACCCGATTTCAAACATCTTTTTGTTCTTCTGTATGGCCTGGGCAAGGCACTTCCCTCCTTCACTGGTTATTTTGTTTGCTCCTATTCTGCATAAAACACATGGATTCATGAGAAACATCACTGACAACAGCTAGCTCGGAAAATGATGAAAGTATTTCAGGCCAGTTAACTCAGGAGGCCACTTAGAATTACCCAAGATTAACTTAGAATACAAAACATTGAAGGCGCCTGACCTTTTGTGCTGCCTTTTATGCAGGTTGTTTAGAGCCTGCTTTCTTGTACATCAGTCCTCCAAGTCACAAATATTGCCACAGGGTCTCATTTTTGGTTCTCAGTCTGTCAGAAAGGAGCCTTAGGAATTGATCCGCGGGACAAGGAACCCTGCCTGGTTTCTAATACAATTTATAATATTCCCACTCAGCACAGAGGGCATGACTTACACAGAGCACGTTTCCTGATGGCCCGTGGAACAGGACAGTTCTTGGCAATTGGCTCCAGAGGACAAGGACTTGACAAGACTGTAAAGATTTCAAGTCCCTCCGTTCAACGTATAGGCTACAGGTGGTGACATAGGTCAGTGCAGTCTATACAGCTGGCACTGTATAGAAGAACAGTGGGCTCTGTGGGAATATCATATGACTGGAGTTCAAGAGAGGACTAAGTCTCAATTGCATATGCATTGATGTAAAGAACAAGTCTGTCCACTACCATCACGTAAATCAAAACTGTCTTTGACTACAGACACAGGCCCTCTGTGTCAAAACAATCTGAGGGCTTAATATGTAACCTGAAAGTCACCAAGGGTTGTTTTGTAGAGGTTATAAGACATTAAACCACGCATCAATACTGTGCCAAGGGAGCTGAGGAGCCACGAGAGCACCATGGGCTTTCCGAGCTCCGTGCTGAAGCATTTCAAGCGGGCTGGATGTGGTCAGGGCCTGGGTTCAGAGCAGGTTAGCAGTGAGACTAAGAGCAGAGCCCAAAGGGCCCGGCTGCCAGCGCTGCACTCCCACCGGCAGCCGGCACCGCTGCAATAACCTCTGTTTTCTGCTACGGGCATAATTAAAACCCTGGTTAATGATCTCCCTCTGGGTCAAACTGGTGTTGTGCACGGCTGGACACTTCCAGCAGGGAAATTCCAAGAATTAATGGGTACGACTTAGCAAGTGAATTTGGGGAATTTGTAAACTGAGGTAGTGCCCTGGCACAGCCTGATTCCAGCTCCCCCAAAGGCTGGGAATAAAGCAGCTTGCTATAAATTACATATGTATCTACGTTTTACAAAGGCCTGCAAAGTTCATACGCCCTTTAAGCCTCACTCAAATACTCTGACTGGGTATAAGTGAAGAATAGACCTTGCACTCTCCTTTTGCTTACAGCTACATCCTACTTGTAGCCCAAGCAGTCTTTAGTAAGGATTATGGACTCAGGAGATTCACTTGTGCCCATCACTGCCAGGCTACTGTAAAACAGCATGTAACTACAACTTAAGCTATATTTTATTTGAAATATAATGTTTTTCACTCTCTCTTCCTTTGAAGTTGCTTTATCCTTAATTATGATTCTGCAGAAGCATAAAGAGAAAAAAAATCCAACATACTTCACATATTCAAGGCTTGCACATTCTTCAATTAGCTTTGCAACATATTTGGCTCCAACATCAGTGATCTGATTGTTGTATAAGCTGGAAGAAAAATCACATTGGTAAAACTAGGTTACTTTAATATTTACATCCTGAATGTTTTATAATGCATACGCAGCATCTGTCTTTTTGTGTGTGTGTTTGGACATATCACAATTGCTTGCACTTCCATTTTGATGTAGCATTAATACTTTGAAGGGCTTTAAAGTACTCTAAAGTACAAGGAGACCAGATTGCAATTCACGGGAAAATATTTAAATAGTTTCTCTTAAATAAATAGTCTCCTCAGGCAAACAAAGCTTCCCTTTATTCCAATGTTAGCAGAAATAATATTGCATAAGTCAGGAGAGAAGTCAGGAAAAAAATGTTTCCAGTCTTTTAGAAGTCATAAAATCCCCTTGCAAATATTACTGAGGATCTCAGCACATGCACTTACCGTGAGGCACTGCAGGAAGGGCACAATCCTTGGCATTCATGCTTAAATATCAAAAAGTCCTTTTTACATAATTGCTTAACCAAGAACGGGCAGTCAGGGCTAAGAGGCCTCCTAGTTCCTGCTTGATGAAGAGCTCATTAAAGTCTTAAAAAGTCTGTATTTTATACATGAAAACTATGACTGCCCAGAAGGGACAATGACACCCTGAGACACCCTGAGACACTCTGTCAGCATCCCGCTGCATCGACTTTGCCTATTCCAAATAAATCCACTTGCAGCAGAGCGAGTGGAAGGCTCTGCTCTATGGGGCGCTTCACCTGCCCTTCAGCAACCCCACAGCGACCCACACGGTGTCAGGGGAGGGCCTGGCTCCAAAGTCCCCTGCGTCTGCAGGGACAGCGCCGGGGCCTTGCAGCTTCATTGCTCAGCAGCAGGATCCTAGCAGGGTTTTGTTCCCAACGGGCACGTACCCCAGAAAGGTCACAATCTGGTACTTGGAGAGCTCCTCATACAGGATCCTGACTCCGTGATCCGTGATTTGATTTACACTGAGCCTGAAATGAGAGGAAAGGAGGCGGCGTCTGAATCACTAGAGCCTGCAAGTGTTCCTCACCCACGAGTTAATGAATGACTGGAGGTCTGTGCATTTCCCTCTGACGATTTCAACAGCTCCTTATGCCACATATAAAAAGCCATAAAGGGAAATGCGGACTCAGTTGTACGTGGTTCACTTTGCAAACAAAGCAGACATCCCCACACCTCCCAGGCACTGTTCTGCACACTGTCCGTAGGGGATGAAAACAAAACGCAATCGATTGGAAACCAGAGGCAAAAACTCCATCCCAGGCTGCTCCGACCCTCTGCAAATGCAGAAAGAAATTGTAACTGGTTTCCTAAGAAAAGCAAGTTTTGCAGCCTCTCTTCTTGCAGCCTTCTCTCTGGGTGCCCAGTGGCATCTCGAAGGCCACCTCACATTCAGGCTGTGCTGGCTAAAGGTGGTAAAAACCTCTGGCCTGGAGCTGGAACTGCAGTCCCGAGGGCCTGCTCAATGTTTCTGATTTTATTGTCCCAGTCAGACACAAATCAACGCATCAGTCATTCACGGACTAAAAACACTTCTTTTCATAATGCTAAAAAAAAATTAAAAAATCTTCTAAAGATGTTTCCCCTTAGCCAAATGGACTTGTTCTCATGAAACATTTCAAGTCTAATGAATTATATTTTCTAGGAAAAAATGTCCCAGTGGAAACATTTTGACCAGCTTTAGTTTCAACACAAATTCTAAGGCTGAACATTTACTGCTGAGAGTTCCTTAGCACCAGCACCCTCCCTGGCTCCCTCTGGTTAGTAACTTGTTCCCCCTAAAATGCACTAACACGTAGGAGGAATCAGAGGCAGCTTCTCTACAGATCACAGCAGCCTCTTTCAAACGGTTGAATGGAGAAATTATATTAAACCAGTAGAAACAGCATTTTCTCTCCTGCAGAAATTGGCCATTAAAAAACAAAGTCCTAACAACAGGAAGAGCCCCAAAGGTCAAAAGCAACAGACTGGTTTGGAGCCAAAGATGGTGTTAAGACCACACTGCGTGTGCCATGATCCTGTAGTATGGACAGAGAATGAAAGATTGCAATTTTCTTCCTTCCCTTGTCTTACATACTTATGCCTTTTTATTCCCAAGTTCCCATATTCTGCTCTCTTGGAAAGTCAGTTGTTTGCAATTAACTGGGAAGAAAGAGAGTCACTTGCTTTGATTTATTTATAGAGAAAAAAAAGTAGATACGAGTCAATTAGGAGGAGTAAGTCCAGTTTAAAAAGGGGGTGTTGAACACGGCTGAAGTAAATGAATTTTAAAAGTTTTCAGTTTTTATAAATACCTGGTTTGTCTCAACATTCAGGTGCAGAACTCTGAAGGTTCTCCATGGCCTGAACCCCAAGGGACTGTAGGTGGCCAAATCTGACCCGAGGGAGGTGTCAGTCCCCTCTGGTTACGCCAGGCCATGTCCTCCCTCATGGAAATATCACAGCTAGTCCTGCAGCTGCACCTTGGCAGAGAACGCTTTTGATCTGCCAAAGCCAGGCTCCCATGTGGGATGTAAGTGCAAGAAATGAGCAGGTTTTTGATCAGGGCTTACTGTGAAAGGTAGATCCTCTCTCACTGCGTATGTCCAAGGTTGCAGATAGACCTGGGCAGGCTTCAGGTAAAGTAGGAAGTATTCAAGTTTTTATTTTTTCTCCTTTCTCTTAAGATCTTTTTCCCTTAATCCTCTTTGGGGACAAAATAATTTGAGATGGAGGTAACTAAATCTACAGGTATAAATTGTTCAGGCTTCTAAGGACTTCTTACCACCCTCCCCACCAAAAGTTAAGCTTGTCCCTGCTGCTGTGAGCAGCAAATGAACAAATATTTCAAAAGATTTGATGCCGGTCCACTCCGAGGTAGTCAGGTCTCTAATGCAAATCGTGCCACGTGTGGCTACGTCCAGTGTTTGGCTCCAGCTCTCAGGGCCGAAAGGAAGGACCTCAGTTCCTGGCAGCAGTGAGATTCCTCACCCCGCTCACGCTTGGAGCTGCCTTGCTCTGCTCCCGCAACCAGCAGGCGGGATAAACCAGGGACAAGCGAGGACCCTCTTGCGCAGCCTCCTACCTGATCACGGCGAGTTTGCTGAAGCAAGGCAGCAGCTCCTTCACTCCGTAGTCGTTGATGTTGTTGTTGTCCAGATCGAGGCCCAGGCGCTTCTGGACGTGGTGCATAACGAAGGCGAGCGCGCTGCAGTCGCCCGAGTAGGCGTTGCAGTAGGTGAGCTTGATGTAGCTGGCACGCATGCGCTTGGCAGCCAGCTTGCTCACCTTCTGGCTCTGCGTCTCGTAAAGGCACCGCAGCATCCACACAAAGTTGGGCTGCACCTGGATCTGATAGTAGTTTGGAAACCTGGAGCGAGTGAGGTTTTTAAGGTGGGCTTTCATGCTCTCCCCAAGGTATGTGAAGAGCGTCTTTCTCTTCCTCTTAATGACTGCGGGCAGAACTAAATGCCTGAGGAGCTTCTGCCTGGATCTGGAAAGCAGGCCGCAAAGAAAAAGGTTGGTGAAGTGAAAATGTTCGTTATTCCGGAAAGGATCCTCCCCTGCCAGTGGTTTTCTCAGCCAAGGAATACGTAGGCAAGTAGACTGGGTGGTGGTAGTGGAAGAGGATTCATTGAAAAACTTAAGCAATTGTTTGGAACTCACTTTCTCTTCTATAACCAGGAACAAAGCTGTGAAAAAAGACTGAAGGGTTAAGTGCAAGAACTCGTAAATGGACTGACCTTCACAGCCACTGTAATTCTGAACTGTCCTGAGAAAGCCCAATTGCAAATCCTCCTCAGAAATGTTCACTGATGAGACCTCCTCCTGCTCGAAGATAAACAAGGAGTTCTGCATCCCTTTGTATGCAATTTCGCCCAAAGCCAGAAGAGATTCCTTTCTTGACCTGAACGTCTCTGCCTGGCTCCTGGTGTTGTTCTTCAGCAAACTCATCTTCAGAGATCGGTTCAGATGGACTTCAATCATGACCAAAAACACATCCGTCAGTGTAACAGAGCAGTCTGGAATTTCATGGCTGTCAAACACGGAATGGAAGTGTTCATAGCACTTGAAGATAATCCAACAAAATAAAGGCACTGAGCACAAACTGCAGAGACTGGGGTTAGCTTCCAGTTGGTTCAACACCAGTGTGCGCTGCCCCTCGTCCTTGAAAAACATGGCAGCGTATTCCTTCAGGTTACTGCTGGAGAAGCCACGGAGCAGCACTTTCTTCCTAATGATGTTTCTTTGGATCTCAGTTCCTGTTCTCGCCGTAAGAATTTTCCTGGCTCCCTTCAGCAGCTTTCCTCTGAGGAGGTTTACCAGCAGCACCAGGGGATGGATCGGCTCGTTGGGCGAGCACATCTCGGGAACGCTGCTGAGATCAAAGTTGGAATAGATCTCATCGAAGCCATCAAACGTGAAGAGAACGGTGTGAGGGAAGTGCAGGATGTGACGGAACACCTCCGCGGGGTCCTGGTCGGGGTAGCAGTTGTGTTTGAACAAAAGGTCTTTCAAGCACACGGCCTCATTTTCTTTAAAGCAACTAAACATCCTGCATCGGAAACGGAAAAAAAATTTGGCCCCTATATCCAACTCCTGCCTGGCCCAAAGGCTTTGGATCTTCTGCAGCATGATGGATTTCCCAATTCCTGCATCACCGTAGACGTAGATGGTTTCTCCATCTTCATTAATTAGCCCAACAGTGTCATCAAAAAGGGCTTCTAGCTGGGACACTCTGCCTAGGCTCTCGTTGGTAAAATTGAGCAGCTCCATAATATTGTTAGAGTAGATTTCCTCAAGCAGCATCTCTTCCCTCTGCGCGTACGACATGACAAACTTGGAGTCCCGGCCCAGTTCATGTCGGAGTTTCTGACAATACCTGCTAACTAAAAAGACAGTGAACTATTATTACAAAGAGACCAAAGCCAAAGTATATGACCTTTTCTTTGGGAACAGTCTTCACATAGGAGACTTTCAGGAAAAATCCAGGTGCTAATGAGAGAGATACGGGTGAGTGGCCATAGCCTCAAGCCGTTGCCCTGCACGAAGGAAAGGCCATCTTCTAGATGGGACCCAATGCAAGGCCCTGACCTCCTTGTTACAGATTCTGTCTTATTATCTTTGAAGGTAAGAGGGCAAATTAGTGTCCCCAGATCGTGGCATCTGCCTTCTTGCTCTAGCTGAAGCCTACCTAAGGTAGGTGGTTATGGATTCCTGTTTGTTTCACAATTTTTATTTTTGCTATTAAAAGGCATGTGTTTTAGAACCCAGGCCCCAGACACTTCAAAACGACCTTTTTTAAGGTGGTACGAGAGTAAAAGTCATCATTACCGTGCAATGTTAGCACATGCTTTCATTGCAATTGGATCTTCACTTCAGATGGGGTAAAGTGATTCTTGCACAGATGTAGCATAAAAAAATCCTCTTGAGAAAGGTATGTCTTCCTGCAGTATTTTAATTCTTAATATTGAATTCTTTTAACTCCAGATCTCTTCTAGGAACATAGAATAATTCAGGCTGGAAGGTACTTCAGGAGGTGTCTAGTGCAAGCTCTTGCACCAAGCAGGGTCAGCTCTCACATCAGACCAGGTTATCCAGGGCTTTTTCCAGACAGGTCTGGAAAACCTCCAAGGAGAGTGACTGCCCAGCCTCTCTGGGCAACCTGCTCGTGGTGAATATTGACTTTTCCATTGTCAAACCATCACAGGGCTGTTAACACACCATAGCAAAGCCCCAGACAACACCACAACAGGCATTAGGTGGAAACACGGCTGTGTCCGCAAACAGCTGCAGAGAGGGCAGACTTGAGCAGAACAGGAGATATTTCAGCGTGACTGTTGTGTTATACAGTGGATTATCTACCTTTTAATTACTTGGCTATGACAGCAAACAGAGCTTAAACACATTTATTTTCTCCAGCTGTGCCTGCCTGGGCTCTGTTACCCTCCTGTCCCCTGGTTAGAGTTTCCCACATGGCAGGATAGTTGGAAAGAAAGGGGTTTAGCTGCATTTCCTTACCTGGATCTGTATTTTCCACAGGTTTACCACGAATATTCTCCGAAGGCTGGTAACCTATTTCATCCAACCAAGGCTGAAGCTCATAATAAGCATCAGTGACTTTCTGCAGGACATGGATGAAATATTCGGAAACTTCTTCTCCCTTGCTTTGAACCAAGTCTAGAATTTTGCGCACCTGAAGAAACACCGTGTGTCACTGATGTGCAGTTATTTTATCACAGTTACACTTCCAGACTGCTTTAGGATGCTTTTAGGACTGGAGCAGGGGAGCAGAATTGAAACCAGGGAAACTAGGGAAAATTCAATTCAATATTTAGTTCTGAATTTGAACTATCACAAAAATCTCTTCCCATTTGCCTTGATGTTGAGAAAAGGTCAGTTCTAGAGGTTAAGGTCTGAACTAGTAGAAAAATGTTGACACTAGTCTCAAAGAAAACAAACAGTAGGAATCTCCAAGGATTTCCCCAGCGTGGCTGGAGACTGCACTTGGAAAGTGTATTTTAAATATCCTGCTGGTGAATATAAAAAGAAAGAGGTGGTTTCTCAGTGCCCTAAATTCATCCTCTGACTTGTGAATATCCTAGTCACACTTAGGTTTGCCAGCCAGATCCAAAGTGGATAGCCAGAATGTCCCTAGATCCTAATGCAGATCCAGATACCTAGAATGATCATCTTTTAAACACAGCAATTCAATGCTGTAGGTTCTTCTGCTAGGATGGACCTATCACCTGGGATCACTGCCAAAATTAATGGGTACCAGATAGCAGTAGCTGGGGCAGCTTGGAGCTAACTCAATACCCATAGAGACAGGGCAGAGTCTGTTCTTTGAGCAGACTTTTAGTGCGTGACAAACCTCTACCTGACACATCAGTCATCTTGGAGACCTATATTTTGAATATCTGGTACTCTTTTTGTTGCAGATTAATCAAGAATTCACTTCTGAAGCAGACAAAAGGTTTCCAGAGCCTGTAGTCTCCTGTAACCTAACCTTAAAGCAGGATGAAAATTCCATGGCAGAGCAAAAAAAAAGAAAGTAGTTTTTGAAAATTCCTACCAAGCCCCCCAAAAACAGGAATAAGCCGAAAGAAACAAGAGGCACCAGCTTCCTGGTGAGACCAAAGGGGTACCTTATCTGCTTGAGTTGGAAACTGGGCAACAATCTCAGCATCTTCAGCGGAGAAGTAGTCATTCTTAAGCAGGTTGTCAACGAGGCACTGCGTGTTTCGGACCGTGCTGACCAGCAGCTCCCGGTGCACCTTGAGCAGGGCGATGCAGGACGGAGGACCCGGCGCCGCAGCTTTTCCAGGGAGAGTCCCCAGGTTAGAGCAAGGCTGGCCCTCCATGGCTGAGGTGGCGAGAGGCCCCTCTCCCTGGCCTCATCTTTGAGGAGCCGTCCGTGGGGAGCGCGGAATCAGCTCGCCGGGAGCCCCTGCGGAACACGCAGCTCGTCCTTCACGGTGCCAAGACTGTAAAACGTAGTTGCCCTGAGCCCTAATTTAGGCATTAATCCACACAGAAACATCCTCTGACTAGAAATCAGATAGAACTTGCATAATGTCCCTGCATAATGCCAGCTTTATTCAAAAACATTCTCATTTCTTCCTATTTCCCTTCATTTTGGGGGGTTTTGGAAAAAAAAAATATACCCGCTGCAGGTAGTCTCCTCTGTGATACAAAAATCCTTTACTAAGCTTGCCTCAAACACCACCATTGGCAGCTGCTTTATTAGCTGTCTCTTCTCAGTGCATAATTGAATGGCTTTTATTAGCTTTTCATTTTCAACAGACAAAACAGGGCATCTGTCCAAACATAGCAGAACAAGGGAGTAAGTGGATTAAAACTATACTTCTTAGCAATTAATTTTGTAGGAATTAATTTATGGCAGCCGTTCCCTTTGCTGCTTCTTTATTATAAGAACTGGCCCCGTGTAAAATTTTGCCAGCAGGATAACGGTCCCTGTAAGGGAGGCCTTGCGAGTCCAGAGGCTCTTTTAGCTAAACGAAGAAAGAGGGTTTCAGGTCAGGGCAGTATGAGACTGTGGAAAACCCACTGAGCAGCTGCTGGTGTCAAGGGGGCCACGAGCAAAATGAGGCTAATGGTGAAACTCCACTTAGAGGCAGAGAGCACTTCATACCTCTTATGTTGCTGCCTGAGATAGTATGTAAAACAGGGAAAATGCCACTTCATTGGCTTAAGTGGGTTAATTTTATCACAGTTAGAGCTGGGAATATAGCTTTTCTCAACCTGAAAAATAACAATATCACAGCAAGAACTGCTATTAGCATTGCAGATGTGTAAGACCTCATCTCTGGGGATTCACAAAGAAATGAGGACCTCTACTTGTGCAGGAATTGCATAGAATATCCAAATCTATGGGCTTTTCCCCAAATGATGAGCTATGCCTGGAATACACCAGGACAATTCGTGGTTTGGGCATCCAACCCACCCCTGTGCTCACAGAGCCAAAGGACTGTGCACGCTACGGCTCATCATGACAATGCCAGTT
>JAVCKT010020829.1:0-23658 GCA_032273925.1 Rhynchotus rufescens
ACTAAAAACTTTGGAAAATTGGTTTAAAAAATTATTGAGCCATACTGAAATGCCCAAGCTATCTAATGCATAGGATCTAAATCTGGTGCGGTTAATAAAACAGCCTCTCAGCAAATCCCCATGCTTACAAGGCAAGTCCTCTGATATGTGTAAACTAGCACTATCTTTTTCTGCTGCAAGTGAATATATATATTACATCTATAACCATGCCAAGGAAATGAGAAGATAAACTTAGATTGCATTTTATATCCTTCTCCATTAACTGTGGTACCACTGAAACCAGCACCTAGTGATGCAGAACGGCTATCACAGCCACATGGTGAGATGCTGATGCTCCAGCAACAGTCAAGGGCAGATGTGACCCCCACAGCTCTGCAGAACACAAAGCTACACATTGCAGACACACTCCGGCTTGATCCATACCTATTCTTTTCTTGCTGGAGTTCATTTTCTTTGCTTTTCAGAGATGGCATAATGTCCTGCTCCCAAAGCAATTTTTTCTGCCTTGTAGCTTCTTGCTGTTTGCCCTCCTCTGGAGAGTTGTTGGAATCAGTGGAGTTCTAGAAGACAGCAAGGGTGGGAACAAGGTGCTCCTCTCAATCTCAGCACCAGCACATGCACAAGGCACAGGCTGCCCCCAGATGCATTGTGTTGATATCTTTTATAACTATAGAGAACATCTTGTTACATTGACCAATTATGAGTCAGTGCAGGACAACAAAATAAAACTTCCCACTACACGTTTGGTAGAAATCTTTGAACGACTTTGAGAGGCTAAATACTCTCCCATAGGTCTTATGGAGACTTCTTTGTGAGGGATCTCTGCCCACTGCCATGAGAAATGCCAATGACTTTGCAGACAGCAGACTGAGGACTGGGTATTACGTGCTTTGGGAATTCCCAAATGACAACACCAATGCTGCTTCCAAAATTGTGCTAGATGCATTTGCCACCATTGCCTAGACACTCCACAAGAAACTCACCACTGTCTTGCTTCCTTCGGTAGCAGAGGAAGAGGAGGAGAGGAATTCAGCAGAGTTTGAAGACACAATGAATGGAACCACTGTATCTTCAATTATCTTGCGTTCCTAAAAAAGAGGATGAGGAGAGAGCAGGGCATTAAAAGCGCCGAATGTGAACTAGGAACTTAAAAAGTAGTAGCACAAAGTAGCACAAAATTCAGTTTGTTCTTGTTCACATCTAGAGAGCTAGGAAAGGAGCAGTAATAATGACGGCTTCGTCTTTTGGAAGAAGAATCACTTCTTTTTTTACAAAAAATTGGTTTGAGCAACTTTGAACATTTCTGGTGAAATTTTTTGGTCACATGAGTCTAGTCTAAAAATATCTACATGCTCAAGCCAAGGCAGACAGCATTTTCCTCCTGAGCTTCACTGTGTTCTGTTGCTTGCATACACAAGGAACGGATGCAGGAACACAGGAGGCTCTCACCAACGGGAAACTCTGAGTGTGCCCAGGTGCAAAGCCAAGTATTTACCCAAAACAGTACGGCAGTCAGGCACCTCCATGTGTGCAGAGACTCTGAGGATCCCTGTTTAAGTATTTAAATATTTTTTTTTCAGTCTTTAAGGAAGTATTTAAGGAAAAAATCCTCTTGATATTTCATTCCTTTTAATAATCAGTTCAGGTTTGGATTTTCTTTTCTTTAACAGTAATTAAACTTTACAGCACTTAAACCTAAAAAAAGAATCTCCTAAACAATCTTCTTTTTTGAGCGTTATACCTCCTCATAGTATCTACGTTCCTCCTCTTCAACTTCTTTTTGTGCCTTCTCCCATTCCTCTTTCAGCTTGTCCTGCTCCCTCTGGTACTTCTCCTACACAGGACATAAATACACAGCAATTCAAAAAACTCTGTATCAGAGGAGCAAAATTTGTAATACCTTCCCATGGCAAATAAACTTGCTACAAATGGATTAATCAGAAACAGGGATGAAACACAAACATTTGAAACATTCCTGGTTATCTAAAAAGCTGTTTTTTCTCTTCTTTCCTCTTATCTTCTGCATCTGTATGTAACACATTCAAAACATATAAAACTTTTAATGTGCTAGAAGATTAATTTGTTAGAAGAAAATTGCAAATGCATGATGTGAAATTAAATTTATTCAACAATCTCAATAATTTGTTACTTATTATATGGCATCAAGAGTTATAAAAACTCTTATCCCAAAGCACTTAAGCATGGACTTTACATTAAACATTTTACAGAATCACAGATTCATTAAGGTTGGAAGGCACCTTTGGAGATCAACTAGTCCAACCCTCTTGCACAAACAAGGTCACCTAGAGCATGTTGCAGAGGAAGGTGTCCAGAGCGGGGTTGAATATTGTCAGAAAAGGAGACTCCAGAACCTCTCTGAGAAACCTGTTCCAGTGCTCTGCCACCCTCACAGTCAAGAAGTTTTTCCTCATATTCAGGTGGAACTTCCGGTGCTTCAATCTGTGCCCACTCCTATCACTGGTCACCAATGGAAAGAGTGGCCCGATCCTCTTGACACCTTAAGGTACTTACACACATTCATAAGATCTCCTCTCAGCCTTCTCTTCTCCAGGCTGAATAGGCCCAGCTACTCTCCTGCAGGTCATTCCCCAGCCTGTACTGGTGCCTGGGGTAATTCCTCCCTAGATGCATAACCCTGCACTTGTCTTTGTTGAACCTCAGGAGATTTCTCTCCTGCTCTTAAACGGCAGCACAGCCCTATGAAACATCAGTCACTTCTAGTTTTGATGCCGCTAGCTACAGGCCTCCAGCTGGACACTGTGCCACTGATCACAACTCTTGAAGCTCTGCCATTCAGCCACTTTTCAACTCACTTTAATGTCCACTCATCTACCCAACAAGTCCTGAGCTTCCAGTGAGGATGTTATGGGGGACAGTGTCAAAAGCCTTGCTGAAGTCTAGGTAGACAACATCCATTTCAGTGTAGTAACATTTAAGTGGTTTTGCAGGTACTGTTTTTGGCAGTATTGGGGTTGTGACAGCTTTGTAGAACTCTTAATGCCATATGATAAATAAGAAATTAAAAGAATTTTCACTTTCTTGTCAAACAATTATTCAATCCAGGTGAAGCACTGGAGTTTGAAGGTGAGTAAAAGAGAAAAATGAAATTGATCCCAAATGCTCAATTTTTGCCTAAAGCGGCAATTCAACTGGAAAACAAATAAACCCCAAGGTGAAAGAAATCTAGGTGCTTCCTTACCTGAAGCAAGCGTTCTTGCTCATGTTGCCACCTTTCCTGTCGCTTTCGCTCTTCTTCCGGATCCCAGGACCAGAAATTGAAACGCTTGAGTGAAGCAAAATGAAGCTGTTAGACTTGAATATGGTACTTGACAAGGCTCTCACAGAAATCTAGCCTATTCCTAGTGGTAATGTTAAAACGGGAAATTCTGAACTGGGTAATGATAATAAGGAACATTTTTAGTTTCACTGACTGGGATGGCCCACAGGTATCCAGATGAGAAAAAAAAAATCACTTGGTTTGCAATAAGAAGTTTGGGAAGCTTCAAGTGGAGGGAAAAGAGGTGATCTGAAGGAAAGCTCTAACAGCTGAACAGAGCCACCTGGGGGTACACAGATTTAAAGAAAAACATTATTTTTCCCCTGTATAATTTTCTATGCACCATGCAAAGTAACTTATAATTGTAAAATATATCCTTTCATTTCATGTCTGCCAGCACATCTATCAGCCTTGTTTTTATTTTTTACCCAGAATGTAATAACATCCCAGGCCTCAATTAGATCAGCATCCCATTATGTGACATCCTTCAGAATCTAAGGCAGTTTTAGAGGCTTGATGTCATATTACTTTCTACTACGGGTCACATTAGAGTCAAATGAGAAGCCATTCTATTTTTACACGGCAAAGCCAATATGAAACATGTGGACTTTAACGTATCACTTGTGATTACATTTCCTGGGAAGTAGTAAAATTGTAGTATTTCCTAATTTCTATGCACATAAAGTAGAAGGGATAACTCAGGGCTGCTTATTATTTCCAGATTTATAAGCTCTAGAACAAAGCAGTTCCTACAATCCAGTGCTGTATTACCAGAATTCCTACAGTCTAGTACTGTATAGCCAGCATTCCCTCTGGATAAGGGAAGAAGACATAAATTCCAGGTTCATATCATGTCTTACAGAGAAGACAAGACATAATATGGAATATTCTCCATAATCATTTTTCTAAAGTCAGTTTGGATTGTGCTTTTTTTGCTCGCTCATTTCATGACATATCATGACAAGGGATATATTCTGGGGATATTGCAAGACAATTTCACACAAATTTCACTTTTATTACAACACGTATCTCTAAATCAAACAATAATGCAAAGCAGCTACTCACATTTGATTTGTCACCACTATCAGAATCAGCTATGGACAGAACAGGAAAAAAAGTTAATATAGCAAAACAGCAAAATGGGCTTAGCCTGCAGCTAAAGCTAAACTGTATCTATAAAAAAAAGCTTCACGTTAGTTTTGTATTTGCTCCCACAACCAAATGCAACAACAAATTGCAAGCAAATAAACCAGAGAACTAGGTGACACCCTTCACCAACAGAAGTAGGTTTGATCTGGCTATGGAGGAGCAATATCAACTACGAGGAGGTTCTACTCTACCGCTAGCTATCGCCACATCTAACACCAGCTACGCCTGGCCGCGGACACTAGCGGGGCAGGAGCGCGGAGCACTATCTAGTTTGACTTGCTTTTCCCTTCGCGCTTCCGTGCAAGGAAGGAAGGAAAAAGCAGAGCAAAGGCAGGAGCGGAGCGCGCTGCTCGAGAGGCACAGTTGCAAAGAGCTGCTTTTTTTTGTTGTTCTTTGGAGAGGCTTCGAATTAAGCGGATTGCAGGCACTGGCAATCCACAGGCGAATGGCTCGGCGTGGGTGCCCGGCGCCGGGGCAGCGCGGGGCCCTCGAGCCCGTGGCGCCCGCGCCGCAGGAGCAGCCGCTCGCTGGGCCGGCCGGTCCCCGCGCGCCCTCCCGCCCGCCGGGCGGCCCCGTTACCTGGCCGCGAGAAGAACTGCGAGCGGCGCCAGCAGTTGCGCAGGCGCAGCGCCAGCGCGGCCCCGCGGGGCGGCTCTGCGGGGAGGCACACACACAAGACAAGAGACAGGCCGCCATGAGCGCCAGCGCCAGCGCCAGGCCGCGACGCCTTCCCCCGCTCACTGCCCGCTCTGGCGACGGCGCGTTCCGTCTTGCAGCAGGGCCCTGGCACGGCGAGCTCCCATTAAGGCCGGCCAAGCCCACGCGTGCTGCTCACGTCGCTTTTCTCTGGGAGATGTGGGGGGACCCCATGACCCTTTCCATGCTGTCGACGCTAGAGAGCAGCCAAGCGTTTCGGCGCCGCTCAGGGAAGCCAAGCAGCGCCTGCCCTCTGTTACTGGATGTTCGGGGCGATTTGCACTTCACACAAAGCAGCTGCTTGTGTGCAAAGCATCTCCTGGCTTAATGCGAGGCAGCCATTCCTTTTCTCATAGTCCTGTTTTTCACCCTGATCACCCTTAGTTGATCTTGAAAGCGCTGGGAGAATCATGATATTACCAATAATACACAAGCTAGCAATCAAACAAGCTAGTGGGGAACAAAGCTTTAGATAATTCCTCTCTCTCTCTCTCTCTCTTTTTTAAGCAATACCTACATATATGCATCTCTAAAAGCTATGCAAAATACCACTACTACACATTATTTGTCTTATGCATAACTTTGCCATGAGGGTAAAAAATATTCATTTTTTACAAGAAGTTTTGATGTACATAGATCAAATTGAGAGCCGTAGCCACGTACGAATAGCTATCTATAAAAAGGAGTCATGCATGAACATTTTGCATGCAGAATTTATCCCCAGATATTCTTATTATCAGATAAAACCAATTGCCCCACCACTTTCTCCACGTAACAATAGTATTAAATTATAACACCCATTAATGTAGCAGATAATCTTGAGCCAGATATGTACAAGACAGCATCCTTCCAGTGTGTCTCCTTTGAGTCACAATCTGCTCTTGTGTTTATGGGGAACAACAAGTAGAGTTTTCTTCCATCACAGACACACTACTAGATGCAACTGGACACGAACTATCTGCAAAACCTTCGAGTCACTGATTAAGTGACCACTCCCAGAACACCACGTGTAAGTTATCCAACATTGTTCAGCTGGGTTCTCCACAGCTCCCACATTCCCTTTTTGCTCACCTTTTAGATCAGAATTGTGCAGAGAAACTTGGCTGGTCTCAGGTAGTTTCTTTAAAAAGGGGAGTACTACACTCCCCTCTGGCTCCAGGGCTTTTGGCTTCATTACCTGTTTGGACATTTGGGATCAGACAACAGCATATAAAGATCAGCAAGTACAATCAAAGGCCAGCTTGAGCCCTTTCAACTTATTTTCTGAATCAGCGTTATCAATAATTATGAAGCAATGATTAACAACCTCCTGAATCATAATGTAGAGTTGCAATACTGAGGTCCTGGAAATAACTGCCATTTTTGTCTTGCTTGAAATATTCATCATGTTCTGCACACCAAAGGCAATTGTGACCCAGGACCAAGACCCTAATGTACCTGACAGAGCAGGACTGTCACAGCTGGTTAGCTGTTAGCTCTGGCATCACCTGCCAACTGCACACTCCTCTGTTTACGCTCCCTTGATACTCTGCTTTCCTCACATCTAGAGGGACAGGAGTTTGCAGCTAAGTTCCCTTTGCTGCTCCTGACAGTTTCCACATTTCGATTCTACAAGCAGACCCGGTGGCTCTCTTTGCAGGGCACCTCTCCAATACAAGCTGATTCTGCACAGAAACCACCCTGCAGGGTCATTCACTAGCAGGTTGCTTTGAATGAACCTCTGATGTGACATGGCAGAGGAAAACACCAACCAGTGGCCTGTGCAATGAACATCTGCCTGTGAGCCCCTTCTTCCTCTGTTTGGTTTTGTTTCTGCTCCTGGCCCTGACGCACCTCCTGCGCAGCAGGGAGCTGGGTCTCCTCCTGTGGTTCCTTTTCAGGTTTCTTCACATCCTTCTCACTGGAAGAAGCTTCTTCCAAAGGGATAGGGCTGGCGGGTAACTCTAAGGTGGTCACAATAGGGCTGGCACAAGCTGCAGTTGACTCGAACTGCTTCTGATCTGAAACTAATCCATACATACAAGAGGTAAAGTTAAGATTTTTTTTTCAAATAAACTTCCTATTTCTTACAATCTATTTTCTTACCGGATATACCATAAGCTCATCAACTAGATGTTTTTTGAAAATAACCTTTCAATATAGGCAAAATTAATCGCAGAGAAGCTAAGACTTCTATATTACCTGCCAGGTGCAATTCAAGATTGTTAACCTCTGTGCTGCTACACAATGACTTATCTATCTGAAAGGCTGGCCTGTTTCCACCTGTGAGCTCCCAAAGTATTCAAGTCATCCCCAGTCCAAGTGCTTTAGAGACTTGTAGCACCTCAAGAAGTGGCTGGGTGTGCTTCTACTCATGGGGTGTCGGTACTATATTAAATTGACGGGAAATCTTAATTGATTAAGTAATTTCATGCTTGATGAGCAGTGCAATATACTTACCATTTACAGGAAGAGATTTTATGTAAAAATCTGCTTCAGATTTTGCCTTTTAAATACCTGTACCACAATAAACTATGATAGACCCATTTGAAAAAAAAAATATATATATAACACCAACAATAAAAAAGAAGAACTTAGTATGATACTATATGGTAGATGAAATGCATGCTATTGGGGAAAGCAGCTCAAATGTAATAGAGAAAGATACAAGCAAATTGCTTTCCCCTGTTTGGGCTCCTGCCTTCCCCATTAAAGCTTTTACTGTGGAAAATCAAGAGTGTGCACAGCATTATTGACTTAATCCACTCCCAACGGCAAGCCCCTGTGCAGAGGACTTAAGTATTTCATTCTTTAGCACCTTGGGCAAAAAAAAAGTGCTAAGTGCAGGGTGTTACTGAGGGCCTCTCAGTAACTGGGGCCTCTGCCCTGATTGCTTTCTGGTTGCAATGGTTATTCCCACACACAAGCAGCAAGCAGACAATGTGCAACCAAAGCAGCGTGCCCTTAAGCTTGGCATTTTAGACACACTCTGCATTTCCTAACAAACCCTCTGGGTGCCGCTGAGGATGCACGAATTTTGCTCCAGCTGCAGAGTGGCCCTTAACCTTAGCCTGCTGGTGGGCAAGGGCAGAAGCAAGGGCAAGGGCCAGGATAAAGAGAAGGACAAAGACAAGGACAAAGACAAGGGTAAGGGCAGGGTCAAGGGCAAGCCCTGGCCAGCAACAACTCACCTGGGGATGCACACACCAGGCTCACAGGTCCTGCACCTCCAGAGCCAGCCCCTGGTGTGTCTTCTTCCACCGAAGAGGCCTGCAGAGAATGACACGGTTGAGAACATGACAACTACAATGGAAATAAAAGTAGCTGTCAATTATTTACGGTAGTGCTTGCTGCTTTGTTATACTTGAACTATACTTGAACTTATACTATACTTGAACAAAAACGTGTAGGATGAAGCTGAGCAGGGAGTAGAGAGCTGGGAAGCATGTGCTACTCTGGCATGGAGTTACTGAGCTTTAACGTCCTTTCCTGAAGGTTCATCAACACCCATTACACAGTTGTTTGGGAATAGCATGTGCAAACTTTCAAAATCCTTAGTAGGATATTTCCATCTGTGTTAGCTGTAGATAAACATATATTTCACCTCTGGTTCTCTCTCTACCAGAATAACACAACAATTGTTGCATTAGTGAATACATAGCACTTTCTAAGAAGTGACAGGTTTTAAAAGGTTTCTAAGGTTTTAAAACTAGAAAAGCAAAGGGCAACTGCCTGACAAGCCCGCCCACTGTTCCAAAATATAACCCTTCCAATTAAATTAACTTTCCATTATTATCATCATCATCATCATCATCATCATCAATATTATAAGATTCTTTAGTTTGAGTAAAGCAATGGAATTTCTTCGCTCCCAGAAAGTAATAGTTCCACCTGAATAACTTCCCCTCAAAAGAAATTCAACTTGAATTTAAAACTAAATGCTTAGGCTATATTGTAGAAAAAAAATGATGGACCCCATTATACCCACCCAGGGAAGTAAGATGCCCTGTGGCAGTGGTAGTTGGGAGTTGTGGGGTGAGAACAGCCACACTGGCTTCTCAGGAGATTTAAGAAGCACAGCGGAAGTTTGGAGCTCGTGTAAATTTATGACCTGGAATTATAACAGGTGCTGCAGTGTGCAGCTATCCTGCATAAGTGCAGACACCAGATCAGCTTACTTGTGTCAAGTATGGAGGCTGAGCCATGCATAGATATAGGTGCTATTTATAGAAGCACTTCCAAAGACGAGTAAAACGATTAAAAAGAGCAAAAGATCTACTTAGTAAAAAATAAAATAACTTTTTTTTGGAGATGACACAGAGAAGTCATGCAGAAGCTCTACTCCTGCTCATGAGACTTGACTTTTCTTCCCTTCTCTGCTGAGCTATAGCTAATTATATGCTAGCAACATAAAGCTAAAAATATAAAACTGATTAGTAAGTCATTTACAAAAAAAAATTAAATCAGCTTCACTGGGGAACTCCCATTCCCAGTATATCTAATACTATTTATAATACCAGGTAATATTCTCTAGTATTTTAGCCACAGCTGTGTGACATACTGAGAACAAATTTTGTGCTGTTATAACCAATACAACTCCTTTTCTACTGCTCAACTAGTATCCACATCTCCTAAGTATCATTTAATTGCTCTGTCCCCAGGTCAGTGGCTGCTGCAAAGACTTTGTCTGGTGAACTCTTGGAAACTAAAAATGTCACGTACCCTGGAGCAGAGTTTGGAGATTACTCCATGTATCTAGTTACCTAGAAGTTAAAATGAGTTTCCTCTGTTTACTTTCTAGAAGCCTTAGGCAATAATTGAAAGTTAAATATTGCATTTTTATTTGCAATTACAAGCAAATCATAATAGAAGGCAGAGCATCACTTCTGCTTCCCTAGCCAAGGCATCCATTTAGCAAAGAGACATGCACAGCTGAATTTACAGTGCTAACAAATTCTGCTTGGTGTGCAAATAAAGTAGTCTGGTTTGTGGTGGATAGGATTTTTATCCCATTAAGTAGGATATTAATCAAGATACCTCTTTAACTAAGACCACACAATTCAGAAATATTCACAATGCTTATTTCTGTGACTGAAGTTCTTCTCCTTGTAAAACACTGCAACTGTAGTAACAAGAAACTCCTAAAATACCAAACATCACTTCAAGACAGAGTAGTATGGGACTGAGTGAAGTTTAGTCTCCAAAGGAAGTTGAACTAGAAATTTATTAATGCAAATTAAATCAAAATATAGATTAGTTAACATCACTTGCAAGCAAGATCAAGTGAAAATATGGCAAAAACACCCTATCCATAACCAGGAAAAAATGAATAGAAAACTGGAAGACCTAAGTTAGAAATACAGATGAATTGCTGTAAAATCATTCAGGAATGAAATTGGTTTCAGTAAGTAGAATTTGCCAGGTGTAAAAATTATGTGACATCTTTGAAAGTGCTGTGATTAGAACTGTATACATACCATTATTTTCCAGGTTATCCTTTAAGACTTTTTTTGGATACGATATCCTAATGAAAGCTGGCATTTTCTGTCGCTGTGAGTGGTAATTCTGGCCTGACTTGGCTACCACACCTACGTGCTCTGCCAGTCCCAGTACTGCAGCCTGCTCGGACACATTAAACCATCTGCCCCTTTCATTCACTGCTCTTTATTACTAAAGATCAGGGTAAGTCCATAGCTGAAAGCAAAGCCTTGAAAGTTGTTCAAGAAATAATATCAGGCTTTGCTTTCTCCAAGTCACAGAGCCATTCCAGATGATATTTGCTAGAGTTATTATTGCTCTGTTGGAATATGGGATCAGCTCCTGTCACCAACTTAAAAAGCTCATGGGGGTCTGGAAGATGAGAGACTTGAGGCTCATAATCAAATCCAAGCAGGGACTGGATTCTACCTGATCAGTTTTGTTTTGTTGCTTTCAATTCTCATCCCAAACTCTTTTTTAGATAGTCTGGCTTCCCTATGTGTGATTTAAAGAAAAGCTGTTGATCTGGCATATATGTACTTACTCTGCAAGTGTTTCTTGTAATGAATCAAAGAACAAAGACTTGTCCTACCAGATATGTACAAATCAGGATTTCAACCCAGCTCTCCTGTAGCTTGGCCAAGAATCCACAACCACATGAAAGCTTATGCTTTAATCTCAGTTCAATCAGGATTTTTGAAGATGAATGAGAGTGTTACTTGGATATAGAAGAAAAAAGTTTCTTTGGTGCCAAGCATGCAGTGACTAGAAATGGACAAGTTTAAGCTGGCTAACTAAAAATTAAAGGAAACCCCAAACCTCTTCCCTCCATTCTGGCCTCTACCTTTTAAAAATTGCTGTTTAGGTCCAGTTTTATTTAATTTTTAGTTGTTCAAAGCAGATTTTTAATTAGAGCTATAACAAGCTAATAATTTCTACATAGCTGTACAAGGATTGGAGAAAATAAAACCGTATTACTCACTGACAAATGAATTTCCCCACACAGAAATCAGTACGAATGCTGCTTTAAAGGAGAAAATTTGGTCTGCCAACTTTAATTCAAAGAGCTGGTGGATAAAACTTCTCAGCATTTACAATGTGCATAACTGCTAGGCGCAGCACAGAGTCCAGCTTAAGGCCATAATGACGGGAGCGGGGCAAGGAGATGCTGATGTTATTGCTGGAGTGGGAGCACACCAGGGCTGCAGCCTTTGCCTCCACCTCTCCATCTGCAAAAGGAGAGGTGTACTTTGCCTGCTGTCTCTCTTAGCAGCATTTCACAGCCACTAGTGAGATATTTTCACTCAGTTTATAGGGCAAATTTGCCCTGCTTGGTAAAGTTGGCCTTCAGAATCATGGGCACTTTCAAAGCTACTTTGAATAAAGGTAGTTCTCTTGTAAACTCAAGTACTCTACATATATGCTACAGATAAAGTATGCGTTCTTGAAAATATTCCTCTTCCTCATCCTTTCCACTAGCTGTAGTTTTCTGCATCTCAGAATTCACAGTAAATTTAGGCAGGATTTAAATAATCTATTCTATTCCCAACAACTGCCAGTCATTACCATAGGTGTGTTTTTTCCTCCATCAGAAATACACCAGAACCCTTGGAATGACCCACACGAAACGATCCCTAGGCCTCCCTAACCCCTGGCAAAACCTAAATCACACAAGTGTTTGGGGTGGTGCGACTCCACTGAGCTGTTTTCCCGAATCCAGTGGAAACTGGGAGCCGTGGCAGTACAGCTGCACAGCATCTTGCTGTGCTGCAGACAAGGCCTGAGGCCAGGAGGACAGATTTAGAGCAGCGCTAGGGAGCTTCAAAGGGAAGGCTGCCAGGCAGAGAGAAGACAGGACTAGGCCATTTGACAACTGAACTGAAACAGCGGGGGAGCAGCCATAGGAAAGGATGGAGGAGGAAGAGCAATGAGCAAGAAGAGAATTAGAACATATAGACATATATATGCATCAGAGGAATATACACCTTCACAGCAGAGAATCGGGACAGAAATTAAACAGATAAAACACAAAACCAAAACAAGCGTCAGAGCAACTAGAGGAAAAAAAAAGAAAAGCTATTTCAGCATCTCTCAAGAGGCAGAGGGCTGTTGCCTTTGAGTCTTATTCAAAGGCTGTGAAGGATGAAACTAACAAGTCTCTAAACTATTTCAGTGCAGGAAAATGTACAAATAGGGGCAGTGAAAGGAAGTTAAAAGAGGCTTTGAAAATGCTCAACTTCATTTACTTGTATAAGTTTTCTCAGGGGAAAAAAAAACATTTTCATTTCTTCCACTCCAGATAACTCTGTTTCTTCATTTTGGCTGCTTTTCTATCCCTATTTCTGTCACCTTCTCATTCTTTCCTGAAATTCTGTAAGGTTAAGCATCAGACAAAAATCTGTATGAATGGGTCACATTAAGCACATGCTTAAGTGAGCCCCTATAAAGCAACACTCCCTGTCTTCTGCAAAGTGCTGCACTAGTTACTTTCTCACAAGGAGAAACAGTGGCCAACTGAGCTGGGTTCTGTTCTCATGGAGGTAACAAAGGAATTTGCCATCAAAGAGGTGAGGCTCACAAGTATCACATCTGCACTGACCTGCCCAGCAGTGCTGGCTTGGGCCCCAACACACGAAGCAAATCTGGGTGAAGGCACCAAGTGTCATTACCATGGCCCATTTCTGTAAAGTGGCACCCAAGCCCATGCATGAACTAGGCAACTCCTGCGACAGTTGTTACTGCTTCTGACTTGGTCTAAATCTTGGAACCTGGAAAATTACAACTGAGGAGCAGCTGGGTAAACGGAAACAAACATCTAGAAGGAGCAGAATGGCACTATTTGGGTGCAAACTCAGCGAATTCAAGCTGTTCAGCTTCCTCTGCCAAGTTTACCACTAGGGCTAAGACCTGCAAGCAGGACACACACAAACATTTGAAAGGGCATCAAAAAGGTACAAACAGGCCCAAGCTGTAACATGGATGCTACTATTGGGTTTCCTCTCAATGCTTCCATAGCTGTGTAAGCCTGGAAATCCTAAAGAGGGGACAGTAAAAGTTACATTCACCTACTTTTTTTGATTGTCATTGTGTTTCTAACCTTCACCAAGCTGAGGCTCTTCTCTCTTTCCTCCAATCATCTCCATTACCAGTTCTCCCAGATGAGATGCAATGCTTGCTTGACTTCCCCCTTGACACAAGTGGTCTCTGCTCTGCCAGGTCTGCCTGCTTTCCTGCAAATCATCCACTCCATTCTGCACCCATTCCCTCTCACAGTACCTGCTCTGTGCTCGCGACACAGCCCTGTGCTGGCTGCAGACTGGCATGAAGCAGGGCAATGTGACAAGGCACAAGCCCCTCAGCATGAGCAAGCCACCACTCCCAGTGACAGAAAGCTGCCTGCTCCCTCCCTCGTCCATCTGGCCAATGCTCAGAAGTTGTCTGAGATGAAAGCAAAAATTCTTATACTTCAGCTCCAACCACATCTCTGATTCTCTCCTGTTGTTACAGAGTAAACAATGTCTACAATCCTTCATCCTGTCATTTGTTCGCACTCCTTCCACACGCTTTATTTGCAGTCAGTCCTTATTTCTTGTTTTATTTTTATCATCTACTTTCTTTTATTACAACTTTGTAGCATCTAGATTCCCGCTGTGATATGCTCCTTTTTTTCTCCCTGCCTTTCTCTCCTGGGAAGAGTAGGAGAGAAAGATGAAAAGGTAGAATTAATCTGTTTCTTTAATAGGACAGTTAAGACACACATTGACCCAAGAGTATTTCAATAACTTATCCTCTTTTCTAATATTTCTGAGAGGGGACTGAAAGCTGGATGTTCAAAGCTGCCAGCATATTCAGATCCTCTTTGAAATCTGAAAACTGAGACAAATTATAATGGCTCACACAGTCCAATTATGTTGCTGATCTAATCAGCTGCCATCAGGAGAAGAGCTGAATAAATCTGCACAATAGCTGGGACATAGATTCAGTTTCTCACTGGACCAGCACATTTAAAGCATGCCTATCAGCTGCATGACATAAAAAAGCAGGCCTGGCTGCAGAAAAGTTTTGAACCTTCCCATACCATTTCTTTACCCGCAGACCAAAAGCAGAAGACTTTAGTTTATAAAGGGCTTGCGTTTTTTTTTTTTGTTTTTTTTTTCCTGCTCTGGGCACACCCTTTGAAATAAAGCAAATGTAACCACTCGGGTTTCATTAGTTAGTGATTAAACATATTATGAGACAGAAAACTGGCAGAGAAAGTAAGGCCGATTGGTTTGTGGTTCTCTTACTGTTGGCTCTTTGTGCATGCTCTGAATGGCAGGCCTCTGTAAGTCGAGCTCAGTGCTTGTGGGGTCCTTCTTCAACTCGACTGGGGACCTGTCCCCTCTGGCTACTCCATCAAATTTCAGAGATCTGCTTGGCGAAGGAGTAAACACTACTGTCGTGCACTCTTTATCCCTCTCTTCTACTCCATTGACATTCTCTCCATTCATGCTGACTTTTCCATCTACCTGCGGAACACAGTTAAATAAATACGCCGAAGAAATTAGCTTTCAAGGGAATTTAGGAGATAGGAACAATAATGTGACATCGTCATTGTTACTACTACACATTATTATTACTGCTACTACTATTTTTGTTGCTCCTGTTAGCACCATCTGCATGATCAGTGCAAGACGGAGTCAAGCACACATTTCAACAGGCCAAAACAAATGGAAACAATAGACACAAACCCCATTCTTTGAGATTCATAAACAAAATGCAGACAGCAAGTAGGATTTTTTCTGCATTCTCTGGTCTGTCTGTCTCTGTCTCCCTCTCTTTGTCTCTCTGTAACATACAAACACTCTTTGTGCGTGTCACATAAACAGGGCATTTTAAAAGGAGAATAGAGCTTTGAGATAAATTTAGACTTAAAACTTCTGGGTTTTGCACTGCCTCATGCTAGAGGAAAGTAGGTCTCTCCAAGACTAATTACACTGATGACCCACTAAGCAGTCTCAGAAACTCATCACAACATTAGCAGACTGTGTGTTCTGGAGAACTCGAAAGGGTTCAGAACAGCAGAGTTCACCCATATTTTTTCTTCACTGCTTGTAACAGAGAAGAAAGGAACCAACAAATATAATAGGGCATTTTAGCATCTCCAGGAAGCAATAAAATAAATAGCTGCTTTCTCCAAAAGGACTTTATGCAATCTCCATGAAAAGCAGAGGGTAAAAACTCTCATCTATTCTGTCCTCAAAGTCTAGCTACCTCCCTGGTGGGCATATGTCCCCCTGAGGAGGTCTTACACAAGGTAAAAACAACAAATAAGCTCTAGACAACTAAGAGATCAAAAACAACTCCTTCCTTTGCTGCATAACTGAATCACCAACACATTTTTTTTCATCAAATCTTTCATATTTCAAAATTATGTCTGGGATGGACATGGCATGTAAAGAGTTAATTAGGTTTGGATGCCTGTTTATGGAGGTCATGATATTAAAAATGTCTTGTTCCAAAGAAGTTACAAACCATTCACAAGAGAGATCAATTAGAGTAAGCAAAAAGACTGGGATAGCACAAGGTTCCTCTGATACCATATTGCACTTGCCTAGCTACAACACAAGGGTTTATAGGCTTGTTAGGAGAGGCAGATTTTAAAAAGAGTTTAAGAGGGACTTTGTCACACTGTGCAGAGATCCTTCAACACAGCAAGAACATCACGGGAGACCATGCAGAGGTGAGGGAGCAACTGTTCTGACTGACTGTTCTCTGCTAATAGGTGGACATTGGGGTCATGACGACACAGATCAATGATTTCTTTGAGGAGCTGACTGAGATGAACACGATGATTACTCATTTCAGGTCATTCCACAGGTACTGCATAAACAAAAACCACATGTAAAATCAAGCTCTGAGTTAAGCAATTCTGTGGGAACTTTTCACTTCAAAATGATATTGAAAACTGATGTAACAAGAATTAGAACTGCTCTATTGAACTGAAGCACACCGTTTGTCATAACAAAGTAGCTTGCAGTGTTCCCTGCTCAACCTGCCTGCTCCACTCCTTATTTCTCCACTCACGTATCTTCAGCAGCTCACGTAGCTTGAGCAGCAACTTTTGCAGCTTAGATGATACCTCAAGAGCAGCACTTCAACTTGGTGTATGCAATCATGCTAAGCTAAGGGCAAACCCAGCTCCTGCAGATGTCTTGTACGCATGTGTTAGAGATCTGTTCTCTATATGAGGGTGATTAACTAAGGGGTCATCTCTGAGGGACTGGGCACCCTCAGCTCCTGCAGAAGTACAAGGAGGTCAAGTCAACTAGCAGCTCCCACAGTCAGCTCCTAGGCAGGGCAGAAGCAGGCAGGATGCACAAGAGTTTCAACAGCTCTGACAACTTTTCATATGAAAAAGTTCCTTGACTTTTCCCATTGCCATCATCTACTCAGCACTACTTGTAAGGCTTATTTCTAATTGCAAGTGTGGGCAGATGCTGAACCCCAAGCCTTTTGGGACTGTGTGCTGGATTATCTACAAGACAAGCATGTCACAAAAGCTCTCAAAAATAAAAAAAGCCAGAAAAACCCTGGCAGGCCAGACCATCCATCTTCATGTCTCTGTTTAGACTAAGACATTTCTCTATTTATATTAGGGAGGAAAACCAACTGTTTGAATGATCAGGACAGATGCCCTGGCCGCAGAGTTAAACAAACACACTGCTCTGCTCCTGATCTGGAGCAAGTCAACATTTTGTCACCAGAGCAGACAATCACTGATAAACTGGGGTTTCAGGGTAAAGTAATTCCGTAGCTACAGCATTCTAGAGAATAGATTTATCTTGTTAAAATCAATCACATTGCTCCACATCAAGCAAACAAGATATAGACTCTTAGAGGTGACTGAGGGGAAAAGCATCTATACATTAGTTTCTATATGTGAACTATGCATGCATTAATATGCATAGGTGTAATACATACATATCCTAGTGCTACCAGGAAAAAATATGTCAAAGACCAAGAAAAAAAAAATCCATGAGTAATTAAGCAGCGACTAAAATGTAAACTCCAGGAAAAGATCGGCTCAGAGAAAGAGGAGTTACCAGTTCTGCATTTCAACCAATAAACACTGGGAATAAAGGGCTTTTCACAACAGTTGAGGCAGACTTCAAGAAACAATGGACATCAAAACATCCTTTTTCACTATCTATACAAAGCTGACTAGTATTTTAAAGAGGCAAACCACCTGAATAGATAGGGTAGCAATGTTGTCCCTAGCCAGAGCATCAGCAGGGCTTCTGAGGTCCTCTCATGCTGCTAGCAAAGTTACAGTGACAGCAGACACAAGGGGAGCAGGACTACACAGGCTTGGGAGATGCTTGCCAGGAAGCTTCATAATCTCAGGGGCGGCAGCTACTAGAAAGCTCAGGAAAGCTCTAGTTTTGTCACAGGCATAATTCCACCCATATGTTCTTCCTAAACCTCCATTGATGGTTTATTATCCCTCTTTACTCCCGTGAAGCATCTTTCCCCATTCCCCATCCTTGGTGAGAAGCAGCATCTGTGGGCCAGCTGCACCTCAAAGCAGATGGGGTAGGGAGTTGCCAATGATCGCAGGCACACTGTGATGTTTCAAAGGTTTATGATTTGGCTGAATTGGACAAACTTATTTGGGCAGGGCAAAAATCAAATCCCTGATGCAAAAGCCAGTTCAGGCCTTGCTCCAAGCTTTAGGGCCTCCAAATTCCCACCCCTCCTCTTCTGTAAAAAAAAAAAAAACACCAACAAAACCCCAACCAACCAGCCCACAACATATTTTTCCTAACCTCTTTTTCACTAAATGCCTTATTTTTTTCTTAAGATTCTTCTCCCTCTACCACTACCCAAACAAATTTAGCCTGAGGAAAGCTGTCCTGCAGAAATATTCCATTATGAACAGGTCAAGTTTCAGAAGACTCTGGAAACCAAGAAGTGACTGGGATGCACAGAGCACAAAACTGATATTCAACACATCAGAATGCTGCTACCCAGTTTTACTTAAATGACATTAAACATTCATACATTCACATGATCTAGTCAGGATTCCTTTGTCTCCTGACCAATTTTGGGCAATGCAACACATCCTACCTTAAAATTTTTTAAAACTTGCTGTGTATTTTTGGGTTGCGAGTAAGGCTTAGGTGTCAGCATAGGCACAGCCTTGGAGACAACAGTTTTGCTCGGAGATGTGCGGCCCGTTGAACCACTGGGCTCTAATTCAGTGGGTGGAACAATGGTCGCTTCAATGGTGGCAGTGAATTTTGGAGCAGGCAGCGATTGCTGCCTTAAGTATCTTAGAGGATTTGGGTCTTTCAGTGGGGAATCTGGCTCCACTGAATGGCTTCTCTCCAGAATTTTTGGCATCTGCAGACGCTCAAGGACAGCTTCACTAATGGTGAACCTTTCGATGTACTGCTGGAGGATGCTCTCGGCTTCCTCCTGGGACTTGGCGTTCTTGTACGCCTCGTGCAGCTCCCTCTCTCGCCTCTCTCTGCAGGGGAGACAGAACAAGAAAAACACCACGTGAAAACTAACACTGGCAAGAGTTCCCATTTCCCCAGCTCCATCCCCATCCCTCAACTCAAGCCCTACAGTCACAGCTGCCCATAGTTACACACTGCCTATGAAGCATACAGCATTTGGGGCCACGCACGCATGCTGCACTGCAGCAAAGCGACGTACTTCTCCTCCACAATTTCTCGGTAGGTTTTGATGCTTTTTCTTCGCTCGTTTGTTCCCTCTCCAGACAACAATCTTTCCATTTTCTTCCTCTCTGCTTCCTTCTTTATTAAATCCTGTGAAGCACTCCGTCGGCGACTCTTCCACCGAGCAAGGTCCTACGAAAGAAGGCAGGCACCTGAATGTAGGGTTGCAAACAGATGAAAACTGGCCACAGAAATCAATGAACCCAGGTAGCCACTTTGCTATTATCACTCCTAGCTACTGACTAGGCAAACATCACCTGCATGGACACTTGATACAGCACCTTTTATTTTAAAGGGAAAAGGAGATCATACCATAAAATTAAGACATTACTTGGTTTTTTTTCCTATAAGAGGATACAATAAGAATTTCCTATCTCTGTTGGTGTCAGCCAGCTACATGGAAGGACTGTTGATCAGGACTGTTCAGCCAGAAAACAGGCTTAAACTCTTCCTCATGGGCACCCTACAGTACTTTGGCTCTGGCTCCAAGGAACACATATTATGGACTAAGGTGGCTCAAATCTGATTGCCCTGAGACATAACAGATCCAAAATACTATAGTTGGTTCTGATCTGTGTTGCCATGCCCTTGTTGGGGAATGAATCCTATTCTCTTTGAAAATTTCCCATCTAAAATTGTCCAGAATCACTGATTCTGGTTGGTCAACCTTCCTGTAAAATCAGCCTTACAGGAAGACAGAGAGCCACAGAAGATACCTGCTACAGGTATCTATTTTTGCATCCTGCCTTGTATTATGAGTTCACAAGTCATGGAGAGTATAGAGACAAGATTAATTTCACGGTAAAATATTACAGCAAAAAAGTGTTTCTAAATCATAAGGTTTCTCTGCAACAAATCAATAGAAGAATAAAGTTCCGTTGTAAAAAATAACTTCTGTAGTATTTTTGTGAAGAAAATACTGTACAGATTATATTCCATGTACTCTATTGAATTCTGGTTTTAATAAAAACAGTAATTGTGTATACATGCACAATTCAAAGACTTTTTCATAAATCATATGCTTTTCCAAATATTTTAATTGCATTTTTATTGGTAAACAGCAGAAGGTATTGTAGCCATAACTTATTTTATTAAAACCAGGAAAAATCTTGTCATTTTTAATTTCGCTTAAAACCACAAATTATTGATGTTACACTCAAGAGAATGTTCATTAAAGTATTTCTCCACATGACCTACATATATCAGTCTATAATCCCCTCCTTGAAACGTGGTCTTTCATTTTCCTCAGTTCCTGATTATTCTTATTGAAGTACAAAAGCATTTCTTTGTTCAGCTATCCCATTATTGCCCATTGTTTGGAAATAAGTTTTTCATTAGCAAATTCCATAACATTCCTCCTCTTTTTGTAATTAAAAACCAGACGTGTTTATCTTTTCCAGCTCTAATGCTTTAGAATAACAATAATAATAAAAAGCTATGAAACTGCTAATTGCTGGCAAATTTACAGCATGGGCATATAAAGAATATCAGGCCATGAATGTAGTGTAGAATGCAGTCTCTACAAAGCCTGCTGAATGCCAAGGACATTCCAGTAAGGCCATTTTTAGTAGCTCTTCAGGATTTTTATTTTGGTGTATAAGGTGCTAAGGGCCTGGATAATCAGTGCACATCAGCTAAGAGCATTTTCCATTCGACAGGAAGGAGTTCTCAAACCTCTTGAACTCCTTTGGACCCATTCTTATCTCTGCTGGGAAATTATGGCTTCCCACACACACGAACCACTCAGTAGAAACCCTTCATTGTTCTACTGACAGTTATTTCTTAGTTGTATATACTGTTCTTTTTTTTTTTTCCTTGATTTTTTCTTGATTTTTCCCTGAATTTTCTATCAGAAACATCTCTGAGATTCTTTGTAGTAGCTGTTCTTATAATGGGAAATGCTGTATCAACTACTCAGAATCAATGCTTTTTCTTTTTTATATCCCCAAATCCTCATTTAAAATCAGGCTTTCAGGAATTAACATGATTGATACTGAAATTCCTGATGCTAGCTCAACCACAAGTCATTCACGATTCTTTTCTGACCCTAAGTAAGATACTTATTAATTTCCTGGACACAATGCAAAATGCCAGGACAGCTTAGAAAACATGTTAAGTAAGAGGCAATGTTTTACTTGCTCCTTTCCCTAATGTGTGATGTATTAAGCAATGTTCTGAAAGGTCCTGTGATACAAGCAGGGTGTATCTATGTTAAAAAGCATTTGCTTGGATAAGATGGAAGGCATTTTCTGTATCTATCCAAGACCAACCCAGGTCTTTAACATCCTGCTCAGTCTTCTGTTGCGTCACTTGTGATATTCACATACTATAAAAACTACAGAATTCATTAGAAAGCCAGGCTGCTTCTGTTTTTACCAGATACAGTCCAATGATATTTTCTTAAAAGGCAAAATAGCAGGCACACATGCGGAGGGTCTTAAAGACCTTACATTCTGCAATTTACATCAGATCACGAACTTTTATGCTTTTAGCAACAATCCAATGAAAAATAGAAAGAAAAAAAATCTTATTATTTTAGTGGAGAGTTAGAAAGCAACCGTACATTCAGCAGGTTTTCCTTTTGCCTAGGTACTCAGCCTCAATGCTGCTTCTGGAGATAATGTTGTATACTCACGTCTTGCCATCTAGTCTCATCCTCTTTGAGTTGGTTGTGTATGTTCTGCAGTTTTTCATGGCGAGCTTTGCTATGAGGCTGCGTCACGGCTTCGTCTTCACACCTCATGTCAAACATGCTCACGCTCCTAAACAAAGAGGGAGAATAATAAGAAGCACAGTGTTGCTTACAGCCTAGCTTCCTTCAGCATTTTGGAGTCAAGGCCACATGAGGGTGCTACAGCAGAATCAAACACCTGCACCATTTAGAAGCTCCCAAAAGCAGCAATCCATCTCAGGGACCAATTAGCATCCCTAGGACTTGCACGCTGTACTTCAGGCACTATACTCCTCAGTCTTCTCTTGTTACAGTTAGTTGACAGCAACTCTGTCTCTCACTAAATAGCACTACTAACATTAAAACTCCAACAATAGCTTTTAAAACCTCAACAATAATAGCTCTTATCAAAAATACTCTATTCGGAGCTGTTTGCAGAACATTTAGCTCCCTGAAGATCAACTTCCCAATCAGTTTTCAAAACCCCTCCAATCATTCTCGTGTTGCAGAGATAAGTTTTCACTTCATTGTACAACAAGAGAGGCTTGAGAGGTACATTATGGGCAGCAGGACAGGCTAAGGGCTATTGTTGCAGGAGCTGGGAGAGCCTGCCCGGAGAAGCACATGCGGTGCAAACAACATGCTACTTCCTCCTCTGCCCTTCCCCTCCCTGCTTTGAAGAAACTCAATGCTATCAACACCAGCTTATTAATACATCTAATCTAACAAAGGAAAAGCTAACTGCACAACAAACATCCAGGTCCAGGCCCCAACGATTTCTTTATACACATTCTATTTCTGCCCTTGACCTTTCAATAGCTAAAAAGGTCGTGGTTTGATATCAAACATCCATTCATGTTACCCAAAGATGTTCACATGAAGATAATGTGCTTTAATTTCCCCATCCTCAGTACCTATTGTTACTAAAACATGACCTCAGTTGTGCCATTAGAGCAAAAGCAAAATAAAATAAAATAAAATAAAATAAAATAAAATAAAATAAAATAAAATAAGATAAAATAAAATAAAATAAAGCCATGCAATTCCATATGAGGTATTTCTTCACAGCCACCTTCAAAACATCATCTGTAGCTTAAGTGAGCCAATTAGCAGTAGAAGGATCAAAGAAAGATAAAATGGTAGGCAACTGTGTACATGGTAATCGAAGTCAATACACATGGAAAGCTGTGCAAATACACATTTAGCCCACATTTATATTTAGGCAAGCAAAGACATGAATGAACCCCACATTTATACTCAAGCAAGCAAAGACGTGAATGAACCTCTCTCCGGAATGAAAGGTTTGGCCCGTGCAGAGATCCCACCCTGGTTAGTAGGGATTTGTTCAGAAATGAAGGACAGAATACACATCCAAGTGCCTTTCAGCATGAGCAATAAGGTCAGCATTTCCACCCAGCTTTAGCTCTTAAACTGAGCGTTGAGGAGCAGCAGGCTAATTTGGGTTTAGGAAACTTAATGAGTTTCTTTGCTCAGGATTGGATTGGAAAACTCTTAAATACAGACTAAAGAGAAAGACAAGTTTTGTAGTTGCTTCTGAAACTAAAGGCATCTCACCTATTCTGGGATATTTAAATATCACCCATACTTTGTGGATAAGGGCGGAAGATGCATTAATTTATTAAACAAAGCCATCCTAGATG
>JAVCKT010020829.1:32783-49916 GCA_032273925.1 Rhynchotus rufescens
CCTTTGTGCTATTCAGTTTAGAGCTGCTTGAAAGCCTGATCCATAAGAAAAGAGAGGCCCTTCCCATGAGGCATTTAGAGCATCCACCTTGGTTGTGGAAATATTATAAATATTCTAGATTATATACCAACTTGCAGTTCATGATTATATCCTTACATAGATTTTGGACTCCTCTTGGATATTTAAATAGTTAAAGAGCGGTTGTCATCAAGGCATTCTTCGAGTTCAAAACCACAAGCACACACACAGGGTTTTGACCAAAGAAAACATGCTTCCTAGCAGGCCAATCCTGCCTGCAGAACAAACCCAAAATCATACCTGGACTCCTCCAGCAACTTCAATCTTTTCCAGGTCTTCAGATCTGCTTTTATTATCGAGGCATTCACAAATGCATCTTCTCGTTGCTGAGGCAGGGTGCTCTGAGATTTCCGCTTAGCCAGAACCGCTTGCTCGGTATCAGGCGCTTTCTCTTGCTCTTCCTCCTTGGGCTCACTCTTCTTAGCTTGCAGAAATGAGCTCTCTGTGTGTGTCACTATTTGCCTTGCTGATGCCATGTGCATCTGGCTTCCTCTAATTTAATGCATGATCCGATTCAGCAAGAAAAGATATTTTGAAGGAGCAATGATAAATCAGTGTCAATAAAAGTGGTTCAGAGTACAAGAAGATAGATTGAATTGATAAGCAGAGTTTTAAAAAGATTTATTTTAGGAAGTAAGCACGGAATTGCTTTAAGTTGGAACATCCCATCTAAACTATCCTGCTCATGCACGGCTGAGACCACTTCATTGCATGACTTCTGTTCCTAGCTTAGGCTAAAAAATCTTGGCATTATTCTTGTATTAAAACTTTCTGCAGGAAGTTTTTGCTTAAATAGCTACAAATATCTCATTTTCATATTATTAGCAAAGTAAATTAAGGTTTACTCCCAAATATACTACAGAATTCCTTTTATCTTACAGCCACATCAATAGCATTCGAATACTAAAATTTGGTTATAACCTCTTCAGACGCCCTGCCAAACTACTCATTAGAGCATGTTAATATAATGAAATTTCAACAACTAAAAGACACATTTTATATGACTGAAAAGTGCTACTAGACAATAAGAGAGGTTTTCTGAATGTATCAGGTATTACATAAAGCATATATCATAATTTCATCTAGAGAAAACTATTTTCACCAAAAAAGCAAATTAATTTGTTTCCTGAAAAATCAGGTACTTATTATCTAATAAGTATATTAGATACTTATGTTCAGTAACACATGTCAGCTCTGTGTCATTGAACTGAAGAAAGAAGAGATTTTTCAGGCTGAAACCTTGTAATCTCTGTTTTATTTAAAAAAATGTTCTATAAGAAGTGGTAGGATTGTGTGAGACACAATTCAGTGCAGTATAGCAGGATATATTCAGTGCATTAACTAAAATCTTATCTGAGTCCATATTTATGCAGGTTACTAAAAGAATGGTATTAAATGAAAAAGAAAATGTGCATGTAAAATGCTCATCACTTCAAAGGAGAAGTTGTATGCAAAACCTGTCTTTCAAGTTTATTTACCACTATTCATGTTCATGAGCTGTCTCAGCTTAGACAGTGAAAGTGTCACTCTTTGTCTTATTTTAGAGTCATAGTCAGGTTAGACTACTGGTCCTGACACTCTAGCAAAAGAATACATTAGGTCATCCATCTATAAACATTCTGTTCCCTTTAGGATAAAGCACTTGAATTTATTTTACCCTCTAAGGTTTTGTTGCCAAGATGTCTTTAGCTCTATATAGCAATAGTCTGGGTGAAATTAAGCATAATTGAAAGAAAAAGACCACGTGTGCACACCTTGCATGTTCCTGTTTTTCCATCTGCAATGGCTTTTTAATGTCTTCCAGTTTACCTTTATCTTTATTTATATAGGGTCCAATTAAAAAAGCGTTAAATGGCAGCGGTTGTTTGGGCTGATTCATTCTGGCTCTCCGAGTGGCAAAATCATCCTTTTCTAAATCAGGCACTCTGCTGGCTGCTTCATCTTCGGAGCCCGAATCCTTCCCCTGGTAAAGCGTCATGAAGGGGTTGTCCCTGCGAAGGATGATGTCTGGGGGGCTGCCGCCGTCTCCGCACGTTTGCTTTTTACTGACACGGAGCAAAATTAAAGACAGCTCTTGATGCACCAAGAGAGGAGAGGGCAGTGGCAACACTCGCATCCAGGCCACAGCACAAGCACAGTTAATCACACGTGCACCAGGCTGCTGTTAGATTTGGCAAAGCTTTGCTATAAATAAAACTTATCATACATGAGTAACAAATCTGCAAGACCTTCAAACACGGAAAATTAGCGGCTATAGCTAGAAGAACACTGGTTTAGCATAACAGATGTAGTGAACATAGTATTGCAAATGATGTATTATTCTTAAATGCTTCAGCTAAAGTGATGCAGTGCAAATAATTTACCCCTGGGCAGTACAACTGCATTTTGGAATGGCCAATATTTGGGAATTTCTTTTTGTAACAGCTCTGACAAACTTAAAAAGACTTGATTAATCACTGAGATATGTGCCCTAACATCCTTAACTCTTCTTCTTCTCACAGATATCCACACTTGATTCTTTCCCTCCCAACCTTCTCTCATCCTCAGAATAAGTCCCCTACAGCAGCACTGCCATGCAACAGTGTGGAGTGTACAAGGATCCTGGCAGTCAGTGCCATCTGCTTTAAACAGAACAGACACTGACACCGACATAAACTTGTTGTGGCTGAAGATTAAAACAACAAAAGCCCTTGACAGCTGGTGTCCAAGCAGATTAAGCTTATTTTAACTTGCAACGGTCAATATTCTAAAGCAAACTGAAAAGACAGATGGCAAGAGCTAGGTAACTCTCCTCACAAGAAGAAGAAAAAAAGATTTATCAGATGATTTTTAAGAATCTAGGTAGCAAGTGTTAAATTCTTCCATGTGATGCTACTATAGGCTGCAAATACCCCATATCTCCTCTTTTTGGTGGCACATCTCATGTGCCACAGAAACATAGTGCCACATAGGATGAAACAATCTGATGACATTAAGGCAGCAAATCTAAAGAGATCAAGGGTTGCTTCATAATTCTCCCCCACTTTAGAAAACACCAATGTTATAATTATTGTGTTTTTTCAAACACTTGAAAGCCCTGCAGACTCTCTGTATACACCACTTTGCTGTGACTCCAGCCTTGACAAACCCAGCTGCAGAAGAAGGCAACAGGTCAACCTCGCTGAGGACTCGGCGCACAGAGGAGCGACACAAACAGCCCGTCTCAGCCTTGCCACCCTGCGAAGCCCTGGGCTGCTTTGGTGGCGTGGAGGGCCTGCTCTTCCCTTAGCCAAAGGCAGGTCCCTCCACGCAGCTCTCTGAAGTGGACGGTGCTCCAAAAATACTGTAAAAAGTTCATTAATGATATCGACTTATACCAAAATGAATCGGCCTATAAGACCTTCTTCTGGTTCAAATTTCACAGGTTGAACAGGTACATTACCTCGCTCAAGCCTAAAGCACCAGCTGTCAACACATTAGTGTGATTTGCTAAATCCAATTTGCCTTTTCAATCTGTAAGACGGTAAGCACAAGATGACCACCATGGAGAGAGTCCTAAATAAAGAAAGTCTGATTTTCCTGACGTGCCCTCCTAAGGCATCTTTTGCTTCTCCATTGGAAGAATATGAAAACTAAATAGCAGATGAACTGATCCAAAGGAAATGAACTGTGCCTAAAGTATTGGGCTCAAAGAACAACAGTAATGTAAACTTCACATATCCTAGCATTGCTTTTAAGTAAGCTAGGGTAACTATGATTAAATTCAATTATCTTTTACCACACATTACTGCTGGAATGATTACCATTTATTATATTACATAAAAAGGAATAATTTGGAAATAATTTTCAGAAATCTAGACATAAAAGGCATTTATAAAATTGCAAAATACTTCATTATATCGTGCTTGTATTCACTTCTTAAATGAAGATCAATAAAATGATTTATTTATTGGGCTGGTTCGGCTGTGGTGTTTTATACTTTTAGTTTCTAAGAGTTATACATAAAGGAGTGATTATGCAGTGAATAAGAACTATAGGATTTTTTAATCTCATTTTCATCAATACTATTAAAGCTTGGAGCATGAAACCATTTTTGAGTAGCTTTTTTTTTTCATTAACAGAGAAATATGGAGTTATGATATTCAAAAGAATGGCTATGAATCATTGCGATGACTGTCTGAATAACTGAAGCCTTTAACACGAACCACACTTCAGGGATCAGTTTCTATGTTAAGCACACTTCCTATTCATTAACATTTTGTTTATAATGGAACCAGAGATAAGCTGTGACATTTCGGGGTCTCCTAAATCAGAATGTGAGCGTCTCAAGAGAGCCTTTCAAGTCCACTTTACCCTGTAGGAAGCAAACAGTGTAGCTGTGAAGCTGCAGTGGAGGGGAATTCACTTTGGATGTATTTGCCAGCCCTTCTCCCCAGGCTCGCAGCAACACCCCACTGCTGCGTGCTGACAGAGCAGGCACTGTGCTCAGAAGTGTCAGCCCGTGGGCGTCCGTGCTCCTCAAGCAGAGTCTCACCCAGGCTTCTGGACTCCTCCGTTACATTTCAAAACAACAAAAGGATTTTGCAGCTTATGAATTAGCAAGTTAAGAGCTCACATCCCTTTCCCAGAAGATAGGCCAGGATTTCCTGTTTTGCTCGTATCTCTCTCATTCTCCCCACTTCACCACCTTCTACAACAGACCTAATTCTCCTGCTCTTTTCATACAGTCTCCAGGAATCAGACGTTTACCTTGCAGATGTGAGAGTGTAATTAGCAGACAGAGGCACACAGCAAGCAAGCAAGTGGATCATGCACCAAGAAAACACGCTATAAAGAATAAATACACTCCTTTAGGAAGGGGAAATGCTTTGGGGCATGCAAAAATATCGAGTTCAATGCTGTCCTCTCCTGGAACGTGCCCCAGGAATGCACATACCTAAATAATACATTTGCATAAATGCTCAAATCCTTCCTGTGTTGGACCCAGGAAGGTCCTCAACTTAGTTTCAACTTTACGAACAACTGGATAAAACTAAACTCCAGAGATGAAAACACGAAGAGGAAAATCTGTTCAGAAGCTCAGAGCAAGTGGAGGACAATGGACAATCTCAGGTGGGAAAAGGAAGAGGCTGGCATCATGGAAAGGCGAGGGGAGGATGAGGAGCCAAAAAAGGAAAGATCAGAACACAGAGCAAGAGAGGCTGAGAGTTGCTCAGTGCCATCACTGCAAAGACATTTAAATTTGAACATTTAAATTTGATGAGAAGAAAAGAGAAAAAAAAATCAGGGGTTCAAAGGACAGGAATTGAGAATCAAGCATCAAGAAAGATGATGAAATACTCCCCTGTATCCTTTTTCTTCCACTTACACATAAAAATCACTTTTCGTACAGACCTCTGTACCTTGTACCTTTTCCTCTATGTTTTCCTACAATCCCCAGGGTGAGGCTGCTGTTTGACTATGATGAAGTTTGAGCCACCAAGCTCTGCTCTTTGACCCTAAGCTGGGGCAGAGAGCCATCAGCTTCCCCTTTCTCCAGCTGCCAAAGTCCAGGAGCTGCTTCTAGAAAGAGTAAGGAGGGAAAAAGGCTCATTGTATCTGCTCCCTTCTCCTTCAGCCCTGCCAGGGCCAGATCTCACGCACTCACGTGCTTTTGTCTTGCAGATTAAGCCTGTGCATGAAGCACAAATTTGGAGAAGGAGCTGTCACAATAAGGTGGTGAGCACCTGCCAAATACAAATGCAAGCAACAGTACTTGCTCTGCCCAGCACCACTAAACACAAAACTACTACTATAGTTTACCATTAACGTTACAGCCTCGGACCCAGAATGTGATTATATTAATATGCTATGAGTTTACGGACTCCTGATCAACTAAAACACTAATTGGGCCAAAAGGTCTAATTTAGAGCTGCCAATCTCTTTATTACTATCTGTTTATGTATTAATACCTACAGCCACAGAAAAACCCTCATTCATTATGACCTGACTACAGTGAAAGAAGCCTGAGAACAAGACTGCCATATACTGTGTATATAATGTGACTGTATTGGTATCTGACACATCCACACAAGGTAGCAGACAAGCTTCACTAAACTGACAGACCAGAGGTCTCACTTAAGAGCTGTCCTTTTTACTGAAATGCTTCAAAGCCCGCGCTGTGGACTGGCACCTGCTAAACTACTCACTGTCAGGTCCTTTCCCTGCAATTTACTGACTCTCTGCAAGCCGCACCGTTCTGAACAGAAGTTTGATGGATATCTTCCTCAGCAACTAAAGAAAACATTTTGGATGAGAGGACATATGGAAACTTGACCTTTACCCAAACCATTTTCATCATTTTTAAGCACCTGCCCTTATGATATGTTGGTTAAAGCTCTGCTTTGTTGGCCATCCCCATGAGAAACAGACAGTTTTCATGAGGATCCTGTATTGGATCATGGAAAGGCACGGGCCAAGAGCCAAGCCATCATTCAGCTCTTGAGTTAAAGAGGAGAAAAAAGTCAAATTGAACAGAATCCAAAAATAAGCAATATAGGTAATAAGTGAGTAACTACTAATACTACATGCCTGATGTAGTCAGTTTATGATCGCTGGACTACACTTACATGTTTTAATTGGTATATGTGTTAACAAGCAGTGTGTTTTTATAGTTCCTGCATCATTTATTAACACAGCTAAAAAGTACTAACCACATAAAAAGTGTGATTCCGTAAACAAAAACATCCCATCATAAACGAGTGAATTCCTGAAACTCTTCCCTGAATAAGGTATTTTCGTATTAATATATGTGTATACAAATACATATGCAAGCACACATACACACATGTATTTAATAAAAGCAAGGCACCAAGGGGAAAGCACCCAGCATCCTGTGCATTTGTTCCCTTGGAATTTGTTTCTGTTACACAGCACAATTTCTCCACACAGATGCAGTTAGCACCACACAGCTCTGCAACGCACAACTACCACATCACAAGCCTTTTCACACCGTGCCCTCCACGAAAACACTAGCAACTGTGCGTGCTTAGAAGCCTGCATTTTTGTTAGGAGAACTGAAAAAAACGTGGGAATGAGGAAATCCACACTCCAGGCAATCCTACAAACGTGAAGCGTGCACGGTCTCCCAGGCGGCCGGGCTAACCTGCCGTAGCGCTGCGCTGCTGACATCACCTTGATGCCAGCTTGTTCAAGTCTTCTTAATTTTCTGAGCTCTTCCTCATCTTTCCCTTTGGAGGCTGGTGTTTCTGTAGCACTACACACAGCAGAGTTGCCTATGGAGCTTTCTTTGCTTTGATTCAAACCTACTTCATTCTTAGCAGGGCTTGTCTCCAGAGGCACGGAGCCCACTCCCTCCTTTTTGCAGGGTCCTGATGCTTCGGTCAGTTCTTCCTCTATGGTTTCTGGGTGGGTTTTGCTATTGAATTATACAAGGCAGTTTAATGTACATTGTGCCTGATAGGTATGTATTTATTGTAAGCACATTTCATTGGTAGCAAAACTTCAAAGGATATTTTGATAAATGATCCGGGAGGACAACTATGCTCTTTAACGGAAGCTGCTCAGGAGCCAAGTGAAGAGTGAAATACCAGTTGACAAAACTAGCAGACAGCTGCTGCTCTGTGAACAGTACTCTTACATAGGATACAAGGAACAAGCAAATTAATACTTAAACATAGCAAAATATTACCTATTTTGATTAAATATATCAAATACTACTTATAAGAATCTTTTGGCAGTGACAGAGATTGTCCAAACACTTCTGTTAAGTCTCAGTTTTGAGTTGACACCCGTTATACTTATATTTATTAACATCTTGTCAAACATAAACCATGTATATATAGATTGCATTGTGTGGCAAACATTAATGATGTCAAGACAATGATTTTCCACTCACTGTTGCTCTTCTATTATCTTCCCCCACCACTACAAACAATTCATCAGTACCACCTTGGCAAGAGATCTACTACCGCAGAAGGTGCTCTGCACTTTTGATGGAAAGAATAAAAATTAAGCGTTCAAATCATCATCACTGAGGAAGGGAGATGTTGGACAAGCCAGTCTTACCTGAACGGCCTGTCTCCGAGCGGCGACGTTGCAGTGCTCCAACTCTTCCGATACTCCTCCCGTTCAGCCTTCTTTTTCCGAAGCGGAGCAGGGACATAGAAAGTCTGATTACTCTTGTTTGGGAGGTACTGGTTAAAAGGCACAGCTGATTTAGGTTCCCCATGGGAGGTCCGCCTTGCAGACATATCATCTTTTTTCACATCCGGCATCTTTCTGTGTGGCAGGTCAGTCTCAGAGTCACTTCCTCTCCCTAGTGAGGAAGGAGAACAAAAAAACTACTTTTTCTCTTCACCACAAAGCTTTTCTTTTAATAAATCAGAGAAGACACCATCAAAAAAAAAATTTACAATGTGACCACCAAAAACTGAAGCCAGTTATACCTGTATTTTGTTTTAAAATCAGTCATTGCTAGTGGCCATTACTACAGAGAGAGAAAATACTGTATTTTTCAGCCAGCCTGCATTTTCTACCCTTGAAAAGACAATCTTCAGCTACTGTCACAATTCAGGATATTCACAAAAGATCATGATCAGATTAACCAGCATACAAAACAGTTACAGTTGCTTATCTGACTTCTGTCCAAATGACTCCAAGCCGTATGTATGGGTTTGTGTGATGTGATGCACACTGTTTGAATCTAGGCTTGCAAATCACAAGCTCAAGCCAAGAAAGGGTTGCACATTATGTACTTACAGGAGGGCATGGACCTGTGAATATTTCTACAGACTTGGAACAAAGGCACTTTCAACATACATGGTGTTAGCTTTGGTCTCTAATATCTAAGAATAAGCCTCAGCTGGTTCATGGACTCAGATCATCTGTCTCCATTCCCACTGGTCACTAGGTCAGTCATTCTAGCACAGTGCAAAATAGGCAGAGACCTGATCCTGAGGAGAGAGGGACGGAGAGAGTGTTTGATGGCTAGATCAGTATGGTAAAGATTGAATATCTCTTGGCAAAGAAAAGAAATAACGTGAGAGAGAAAAACTAAGAATTACAGAGAATAAGCTGGGAGATGAAGGGAACCGAGTGAACACTTCATTAATTTCAGTCAAATTAAGTCAGCTTCATGGTATCTACCCTCCCTTAAAAAAAATACTCAGAGAAACTTAGGCAAGGCTTATCCTGGAAACTGAAGAGGACAACTCACAAATGGTAGGACAAATAACTTAAAGAACATTTGCAGTGGGACTTTCCTCACATAGCCATGTTGGACGTCACTTTATGGACAGTCATTAGATTCCTTCCATCATCTGGGGTCTTTAAAGAGTTCAGTAAGAACTCATGTAATTGTTCTCTTCCAAGGGCATAACATCACCACAGGGCCTGGTCTGATGAGTGAAATGGTGCATATCCACCCTTCAGCATTCAGACCTTTTCCCAACTTCGGGATGTTGGATCTCTCTGGCCCTTGGCTCCCTTTTGCAAGATTTGCATGGGCAACAGTTATTGCCCTTCTTGAGGAGTGAGGAAGCCACCCAAGTTGTGTCTTCTTTGTAATCCACTGAGCTAGTGAATTACTAGCTAATTGACTGAGCTACCTAATGAACAACTGAGAACAATGAAGTCATAAAAATCACAAGTAGCTTGTGTATAACTCAAAGTGAGGGGAGGAAAAGAGGACTAAATATGCTAGGAATGTTATTTTGCAAAGAGCTTTTGCAGCAGATTGAGTTATTCAATGTTTGCTTGGAAAGAGATGAAGAAGAGGGGAAGGGAACAGCAAGAAAGGACAAGACACAATAGGAATGAGCTAGTTAGACAAATTCACAGAATATTTCTATGCCAGTAAATTTTGTTTGGCCAGTTTTGGTTAAGAGCAAATGATATGTAGCATCATTAACGGGACCTCAGACTGTGTAAACAAAAAGTGGAGACAACCACAGAGTCACGAGTGTCTGAGGACAGCTGAGGTTTGAAGAAGTGTGGTATCAACAGGCCGAGCTGGCCACTGAGGAGCTAAAATCAAATGAAAAGATCCCTTCATATTGTTTGCTATTCTACTTGCTCTTGACTTTGTTCTGGTGTTTATTTTTGTATCACATGAAAATTAATCTTGAACTGGCAGACAGAAACGCTGGAGCAGATAACCACAGTGGCAGAGGAATTGCTTATACGCCTACAAGCATGGCCAAGTTCAGTGCTTCAAAGACAAACAGCTTCTTTAACTATTTGTATTTTACTCAGAAAATTATTTTCAACTCAGATTTTCAAAGAAAAAGACCAAAAAAACAACCAACCAAACACTAAGAAAGGGCTAACTGGGAGATGAAACCATGTTCACCACGTTCTCCATTTATAATGTTAACTGTGTGTTTTTTCCTTCCCATACAAAAGAAGAGTTGCAGTCCACACAGCGCAGCCGGTTACGCTACAGAGAGGCACTCAGCAGTGAGTGAAAGGATCTACCAGGGGTTCCTGAAGGAACTTGTGCACTCCTGCCCTCCAAGCAACACATTTCACTCATTGCTGAGTATGTTTGAGCTCTAAGGGCAGGTCTGACTGCTCTTCTGCTGCTTTTGAACAAGCTGCTCTTGCCTGCAACTGTTTCTCTTTGCTTTTTGCCAAGTGACAGGGCCCAAGTAGGGCACCGTGGCAGCTGACCACATACAGCATCAGTGAAGGTGGTCTTACTTCTAATTAATGATCAAATCTTAACTAATCATCATAATTTCAGAGTTACTTAAATGATCTCCATCCGTTTTTCTTTTTCTAAGAGTAATAGGAGTCATAAACCTATTTTGCTATCACATTCTTGGGTTTATAAAACTGTTATCCAGAAAGAGGGAGATGGAAAGAAGGCAAAATCACCTCCTGCATCCGGTTTTGCATATACATAATTTCTATCAAAATCACATCCAGCCGAATGAATCTCTGGCCGGCTGGGGCCGCGGGGAGAGGTTAGGCAGAAGGGAGGTCAGCCAAGCTACACCTCAGCTGCAACTCTTGGAGGAGACAGTTGTGAAGTTATTGCAAGGATGTATTAGGAGGGGCCCACTGGACACATCCTACACACGCACACAGCAGCTGCAGGCACCCAGCGTCTGCATATGGTTAAAGGGTAATTTTCAAGAACAAACTTTGTGTGTTTGCCTCTTTTCTTGTGTCTTGTGTAATGTACTCACAGAACCACAGAATGGCTAAGGTTGGAAGAGACCTCTAGAGATCATCTAGTCCAACCTTCCTGCTCAAGCAGGGACACCCAGAGCACGTGGCACAAGGTGGCATCCAGGTGGATTTTGAAGACCTCCAGAAAAGGAGGTCAAAACTCTCAAAAGTGGGGCAAGACGGTACGCCTTAGCTGTGGCAAAGAAGTCACCATAGAGTCTTCTGAAATACTTCATACTGAAATCTGCTGCTGCTGCAGGAGCCGACAGGACGCAGCTATGGGACACGTGCAACCAGCTAGGGAGCAGCTCCAAACAGGGAGCGACACTAGTTACTCCCTGACAGGCCAAAACAGACCAACACTTCTCAGACAGGACACATGTGGTGTTCCTCTTTGTCAGTGCTGGGTTTTTGTCTAGCTTAGGTAGGCAGAAAAATGCTTCATAATGTGGAGACTCTCCTACTGCAGCCATGCTCAGTTTAGTGCCTGGGCATACAACATCTCAGGGAACTAGTTCCAGGATCTGGATACAGATGATCTATTTGCAGCAGCTCCAGTATCACACACCTCTCAAAAAGAGCAGAGCAGAACTCAGAGCTGCTGCCCCCACAGCTTTTTAACAATACATCTCCAATACCAACTCTCTCTGCCAGCTTTGCAGTTTTAAGGAGTTCCTCGTCACCTCAGCAGCTCTCTCATGTATCCGGTTAGGATTAGCAGCAGCTCATTTCACACTGCCAAAGGCCATGTGAACAGCTGATTCCTGACAGAAAGTCTCCCTGTCCTTCTTTCTTCTTTTATTAAATAAATAAAGAAAGAAATTTGTGTCAGAGAAGTGATTCACATGTGGAATCTAACTTCATCTGACAATGATGATGTTCAGCTGACCCAACTGACCCAGGGAACCCAAATGAAAGGTCTTCTTGTTCTGAACTGGAATCCATCTCAAAACAGGTAACCATGCACATGCTCTACATTTACTCCCTAGTGAACACTTCTTCATCTAGGGCCCTGTGTTTACACACAGAGCCTCAGAAAGCCTCTGTGAATCCCACAGGACAGGCAGGGAAGCAGCTCCCCTTCCACAAGGCAAGAGCTGCACATCCAGACTCAACGGTGTACAAAGACAACCACAGCTCTGGCGCTCGGAGCTCTCATGTTACCAATTTGCTAAATACCATGGAAGCCATGGAAGCTATAAGCTAAATACCATGGAAGCCATGGAAGCCATAAGACAAATGTGGCAGTCGTCAAGACATTCTCTATTGGACTTCAAAAGGCTGCCCAATGTCAGTCATCTCCAAAACACTTCTTTATTTCATTTAGCTGCCCATGATTTATTTAGGCAGAATTGTATTTACTTCAATATCTCCCCAATCCCATGCCATTCTCCTTGCCCCAGCTGATAAATTAAAATCTATCTGCACAACATCCTCTTACACAGTAGCCCAGACAAGCACTTTCCCATCATAAAATTACACTGCTATGATGTCATTTGTTTTCCAACACCACGCTGCCCTAATTCAGATTTCAGCGAAGCTGTTGGCAAAGTCATCTCAGCCTCGAGAAAGCAGAAATCAGCCTTCACAAAGAGTTTCTCCCACTGGATTAGGAGCATTCGGGCTGTGTCCAGCTGGTGAATCCCATACGGACTCCAGAAACACCACTTACATGCCGCAAAGTTAGGCACGTGCCCCCCTGTGCCCGTACTCACCATCACTGCTCCCTCGGAGCACTACATCTGGGGAGGGCGTCTGCTGCGAGCGGGATCCAAAGGAGTCCAGGCTGTCGAAGGAGTCATCCCTGCCGTGGCGCGGCGGCGAGAGGGAGTCGCTGCGCTCCGAGTCCCAGCAGTCTATGTAGCCGCTGTCCCGAATGCTGCGCTTGGGGCTCTCGATATCCTCCGTCTCCTGCACGCAAGGACAGTGGGCACCTCTTCAGGGAGCAGCCACCGCCACACCGGCGAGGCGCCTCAACTGCAAAGCATCTCCTAAAGCACTAAAACGTTCCTCCTCCCCCAAAGGATTTGTTTTCTGCCCCTTTTTCCCTTCAGAGCAGAAGTGCGAAGTTGCCATAAACCCCAATTTTACGCTGATTAAGAAGAAGCCATGCTCATTAGGTTAGTGTGACAATCTGAGAAAAAGCTGCAGTAGAGAGGTTAATAAACTGATCAAAACTGAGAGAGAGACCTGCAATTTGACTTGCTGTCCGTAGTCCATAGCCCAGGCAAAAGGAACTACAGCTTTAACATCGTGCCTGCATCCAGTTTACGTCTGCTGCTTTCCAAAAGCTTCCCTCTCCTCCCCTTGCCTATCTATTGTATCTGGCTGGGACACCAGCAGACAGCATTTGTTGTTGCTGCTTCAGCTCGGCAAAATAATGAAGCAGTGTGCCCCAGCCTCCCTCTACCTTGAAGAGAAATTCCTGTTATGAAAGAGGGATGTCTTTCTGAAGCAATCAGCAATGAAAAATATGCAAAATGCTTTTCCTGATGCCTCAGAAGAATTCAGTTGTGCTCTTTACTCTCTGCCAGCTCCCGGCTCTGGGGGATATGAAAGCACTTGTAGCTGACCCACATGTTCAGAGCAGTGAGAACAATGGTTGTCTTTGACAGCCCTGTGATTATAAATTCTTTCCAGTGCAAGCAGCACATACTAAAACACTGAAACTCCAGCAGAGGGAAAGGTCAATAGAAGCCATCCTCACCCTTGCATTATAATAAAATCCTTGTTTCAGTGAGTGTCTTACCATTAATTACAATAGCACAGGCCGAGAACACCAAAAATAACTACTTTTCTTCAAAGATAAATCTGTTTTTTCTTCCCCGACAGTAAGCAAAGGCAGAGATGTGGGTGCTATTATCAGACTGACATTCTGCAACCCGAAGAGGCTGGAATGCAGTTTTTTCTTCCCAGAAGCATTTGAATATTAATTCCTAATTAAAAAGCACCCCCTGGTTGCAGCTCACTGGAGCACAAGGGCTGCGTTCAGCGCAGCTCCTGCTGCCCGGGGCTGCTGAGGTCTCCCCCATCACCAGCACCGTTGGGAGCAGATGGAGCACGAGCATCCCCGTCTGCCACGACGCGGGGACCAGGGAGCAGCAACGCAGGCAGCAGCAGGCTGCACTATCACACAGAAGCTTCCATGCTGGAAAAGAGGGAGGCTCGGGGGAAAGCTCAGCCCGAGCATCCCGCAGGCTTTCCAGAAGGAAGCCTTCATTAGTGGCACTCAGCAGCCCCCTGCCAAAACGCGGCGGCAAGGACAGCGGCAAAGGTTCCCTAAGGCCAAGCTAAACTGTGGTGGTGCCAAAAAGCAGCCCCGCTGCCGACCAAAATGACATGAGTTTTCAAAAAACAAGCAAAAAATATCTAACAAAGTAGTAGCTGAACCCTGTGTAATTTCCTTCTCTGGTCCTGCTTAGCGTGTGAACCAGCATACCCAGCGAAACACCAGACAACAAAGATTTGTCTCCCTGGAGTCGGCATGATTTACACAGACCCAAGAACAAAACCAAAAATCCCATTAAAATCCTGTTGGAGAAAGGGCCCAAAAGCTTTCTTAAATCCAAATTCTCTAAAGCTCCTTGTCTCTCCATACTGCTCGGCTATGCTCAATGCGCAGGCTCACTTCCATTTTCTGAAATGACTGCACTAGAAACACACAGAAAGAAGTGAGAGCCACAGGGCTCAGGGCAAGGCAGAAAGCCCCATCCCACATTCCCTGTCTTTTCAGAGTTTGAAAACAGTCCAATTGTGAACTAATGAGTGCCACTGCCCGGCTTTCAAAGGGCTGTTTATGTTAATTTTGCATGCAAATCAGCAGGAATTAAGAGGCAGGCCCCAGGATGGTATCCCGGCCTTTCTTTATAGCCTTCCCCTTGGCAAACTACTCACCCAGTGAAACACTGTCTCACAAACAAACACTTGCCCTGCGCTGAGCAAATATCATCTCCCAAATGTTAGCAGTGGGAAGAAAGAGAGTGGTTATCTGCAAGGCTGATAGTGCCATGGTGCAGCACGCTAAGGCTTTCACATGACCTAATTTGAAATACAATATGTCACCAAGTGGTATAGAAAGTGTGATGTATGTAAAATGCATTTCTGCAGGAACCTCAGCCCTCTGAATGTAACCAAAACCAGGGCCGCTTGGTCACTTGGAACTGCCAGTTTTAAAGCAGAGAAGAATGCATAGCCAAATAGTTAATGAAATTAAAAACAGAGTAGCTATGAATAAAATTAGAAATGAATAGCTCTTTCATTTTGAGAAGTAGAAAAAGATGGAGCCAAGACAACTTACATCCGAGCTGTCTTTTGATTTATTAAAAAAAGCGGGGAGAGAGGATTTGTAATAGAAAAACTAAAACAGACTGAACTATTATTTATGGTCGATTCAATTATTAAACTCCGTGGAAAAAAATGCCAGTAGAGAATGTAATGAAGTGTCTTTTCATCACTCAGTCTCAGCTAAAAGGCACATCAGGGTTACACAGCATGATTAGCATGTTCTCTTTTACAACCAAGTGTCTCCAAATTCGGTAACAAGAAAGTCCCCAAGAGCCAATTTGAAATACGGAGGGGGTGTCAGAGCAGAGAGGGGACCTTACAAAGGGGGTCGCTCCCATAGCAGCACCATCCACTCAGACCTCTGAGAGCTGAGATGTGCTCTGGTTTTCCGTTAAAGAACATACAGCTTTTATAAGGTCTCGGCACTGCTTCCACTTCCAACATCTGCAACAAATCATGGTCCAGCCTCTTCTTCTATCTGTCGTGCCCTGCTCTTCCAAACACACATTGGTACCAGCTCCGCTGATAACCCTGCCTTTAGAGCCCAGGCTACTTCACTGCACCCGAGGAACCCAAGAGAACCTCTTCAATGCTCTAATGATTACTTAGATGGGTAAATACAACTCAGAAGAGCTTCACACTGTGAGACTCAATATTAAAAATGAAGCTATGGCACCATGTGGCACTAGCACTATAGCAAACTGCCCCTGGACAGTTTTTCTGCATGAGCTCCCTTGTCCATCTCGGTTTCACCTTTGAGATTACAAGTTCTCTGGAGCAAGGACTGCTTCTTCCCTCTATCTCCTACTTGGAAACCACCTACATAATAACAACTTCTTTGGTGCTTAGTCTCAGCCACACCACTCAGCTGATGTCTTCGCACATGCCCGTTCTTGCCCACTTTTATTCCCAGTTAAGGCAGCCTTGGGTATCAACAATAACTATTGGTGGGGCTCAGAGCCCCGGCCTGGGTCCAGGAAAAGCTGTCGTGCTCAGCCAGCGGTGCCCAAACCACCCGGCAGCAACAGCAACATTTCCTTTCCAACACAACCCAGCTCATCCCGGGCCACTTCCAAAATTTGTTTGCTGCAAGGGCTTGGAACATGGCAAACGACAGGTTCATCCCAGCCATGCCCTTTGGGAAACACATTCTCTTCCTTCTGGCCTTTGGCTTTATTTAGATACCTGGCTTGATGCTTTGCGCTCTGACTGGAAGCTGAATAAGGGAAGAGGTGCCCGTAAGCCTGAACGTTTAAAGAAAAAATAACCTCTGTTCCCTCGGGTCCAGCTCGCTCACTTCTGAGTCTCAGCTCTTCTAGCCGAAACTGTGTCATAAATGAAAGTAATTCAAACCAAAGGCTACGGAAATGAAGACGACAGAGCCACGTGACAGTTCTAAAGTCCTGTTTCACATCAAGTGCTTCATCATTAATATCATCGCAGAGCCGGCTGCCAAAAGCGCTGTGTTTACAGCTTGGTGCAGCCAGAAACGTTTCCAAAGGAGGCAGGGGTTTACTCAGTAATTTGTTCTCCAGCCCGCCATCTCTTTCATCCGCAGCAACAAACAGTATTTATGGGACTAATAATTTGAAATACATTTCCATTCCCCAAACATAA
>JAVCKT010020830.1:3809-25838 GCA_032273925.1 Rhynchotus rufescens
AGAGGTAGGTGTCTGTACATCCATACATTTAATGAGTCATGCTCTCTAGAGGGCCTGCAAAGCCTTTCACAGAGGCTGTGCAGTCTCATCACATTAACTCATGGAGGTACTTTACACTTCATAGGAGTGTCTTTTGTGCTGACTGGTTTAAAGCCTTTCTGCAGGTTTTCTCTAACAATCCCTGTGTCTTGCCACTAGCTAGATTTCACTCAGTCCAGTATCAGTGCTCTCCCCATTCCTCAAGTGATATCTGTAAGTAGCAGCTAGCTATCTGGCAAATAAATCTAACTCTTTTTAGGTGAAAACATGAATGAGCTATGTTGCTACTTGTTTTTGCTTTGATAGCTGTGTCTATTAGACAGTGATTTCTAGCCCATAACTCCTGCTGCTGTCACCCATCATAAACTCCATTCCCAGGGGCCTGACGAAGTTGTGTAGCCCTCGAGAGCACCGCGGCTGCTCTGCGGCAGGAGGATATTGCTGCTTGTGCAGCATTGCCTCCCTCGGCTCTGCCAGGGCCGGGGCTTGGAGAGCCAGCCCCTTCGGCCTGGCATCGCAGCGAGGGCTCCCGCGTTGGCGTGAGGGTGCAGAGCCCTGAGGGTGGGCAGGGAGTGGGCAGCCTCCGCAGGCAAGGCCACGCTTTCTGTTCTGCTGCGTTGTCACTGGACCTGCCTTGGGGTGCAGGTGGAGAGGGATGGGGCACCATGCCACCTCAGACAGATAGTGACCTCCTGCTTGGACTCTTTGTGTGGTCAGACTCCTCATGAGTTTAGGAAAACCGATTTGAACTGGAAAACAAGGGCCAGGGGACCTCACCATTTGGCAAGTGTTTGTGAGACTGACTTTTCCTCTCCATCACATGAAGTAGGGATGGGTGAATTAACTCGTTCCCTAGCAGGAGAGCCTCCCTTGTGCCTCTCTGTCTTTATAATGCACAAGTACCTGAAATCAGGGTGGAACCAAGGTGGCATATGTTTCCTGACATGCTGTTTTGATACCAAGAAGGGAGCACTGCAGTCCCTAGCACAATATTTGCACAGCCTGCACACGGGTTCAGTTAAGTCTTGAAAGACTTTGTGGGTTATGACATTCCCCTAAATGTGCTGAGCTTTCTTTAACCTTTCATAAAACATTGTGATCTTTATGGACTGTATCATATTGTGCAGTAATGTGCTTTATTGTCCACAGAATAAGCTTTTCTTAAAGATAATTGGAAAGCTGGAAATGGCTGCTATCGGCTGATTTTTTTTTTAATACATTATTTCTGAAATGGGCCTGGTGTAATAATGACCCTATCTGTTCAAGATTTAAGATTTGTCTTGGCAGAGAAAATTGATCCATTTCACCTTTGTCTAATGGAAATTTTTATCTGGGATTATCTGTTTATGTAAATGAATGTTCCTCTGAAAAGAGAACTTGAGGGGGCTGTAAATCTCAGTGACACTTTAGTTTCATGGGGGGAAAATTGGAAAGGATTCTAGTATTTATCTGCCTGAAATTGGTTATAAAAACAAAATTATCTCCATGTACCTGCTGCATCTGATGTTTCCTGGAATTTCATTACCTTTTTGAATAATGCAGTGTTACACTGTATACAGGATTCTCTGCGATTAGGCCTGAAATTGTTGGGGGGTTGCTTCCCAGCATTATAATTATCGGGTAAAAGCAGCCTGTTTGGGGGCAGTGGGATTCTGATTCAGTGTCCTAATGGGTGCCAATTAGCACAACCACATTATTCATAGAACTTCGTGTAGAGCATAGAAAATATCTCACTTTTTTTTTTTCTCCCCTCCAAGAGTTAGATTTTTTTTTTTTTAACTGAGGACTGAATCTAATTATAGAGGAAAAATGACTTTGGCTAATCAGCTTTTGTTTACAGTGTGCAGAGCAGGACTGTGAATGTAGCATTTTAAGTAATATGTGAAGCATCATCCTTAAAATGAGCTTCACTGTTAAAAAGACAGAGTACAATTGTTGGCTAAATTTCCTCCTGTGATGGAGGTGATAGAACAAAGCAGACCACATCCCCACTGCAATAACTACAGCAAAGCACAAATTTGAGTTTGTGCACGCTGGTAGTTGTACATGGTTGCCTCACACAGCTGCTGTAAAGCCACTCTCTTTGCTGGAGCTTGTGGGGACTGACAAAGAATACAAGATGAGCTGATCTTAAACCTATTGCTGAGGTAAAAAAAGAAGCTATACAAGAAGAGTCAAGTTTTTGATCTGATTTTAAAAATAAGCGATTAAAATCCCATCTCTTTTCCCATGAAAGGAAAGCTGCTTTATAAGTAAAAAGCTACCTTGCTGTCTTTGGCAAGCTCCATGAGATTTTGATTGTGTCATGACATGATATTGTCAATTGTATGCGTCAGAGGGAGCAGGCAAGTACATACTAGACACAAACACGCATTTAACGTGAGAAATTCTTGTTGCTATTGCTTACAATCATATCTTGCTGCTCTTCTGGAGTGGAGAAAAAAGCAGTTTCTATCTCAGAGCTATGAAAGATTTGGCATGTACATCAGTGCGCGCTTGATGTTTGAGAATAGTGCCTCATATATCCAAACCTAATTAAGTGGCTTAATTTTCAAATGCTATTGAGAGCTGCTGGTAACTCGACCTTTGAAAATTAAACCGCTTTCCTAGATACCTCCATAAAAGATGGGAGCCTGAGTCAGCCACGTACTGTACAACTCTTCCTGGATTTCGGTGGGTGCTTGGCTAGTACTTTTAATGAAAGGAGGACTTCCCCTCTGCCATGAAGAGTTTTGGCAGAAAATGATGCTGTATCGAGGTGCAACATGACTTTTTTAACAGCCCAGCTTAGATAAAAACTCAGAGTAAAATCAGCGTTTATCCATGGCTTTCACTCTGCCTGACAGATCTCACTCAACTCTTTCCTGTTGTTGTGTTTGTTTATTTTATGCCTATACAGCTTTGGAGAAGGAAGGTTCTCCTTTCGAGTTCTTTCTGTTTGTGAGTTTCGGCTTCACGTTTCGGGCAGTCTGCTGGAAATACAAATTATCACCAGCTCATTAAGTCTTGGAATAAATCAAGTGGAAGGTTATAAAACTCCATGGATTATAGTGTGCCCTACTGCAGAAGAAGTGTACAATTAAAAACACAATCGTCTTCATTGTTAGGGAATAATAGCTTTTTAGCTGGACCCAGAACTATGGGCAATGTATTTGCTGAGCTGACTCATTGTAAAATAAATCCAGGTAAGGACACTCAAGATGGGCTGCAGCAAGGTCGGGACTCTTCTGAGAATATTGACTAAGAAATGATAAGTAAAGGTAAAGAAATATATTTAATATAAAAGAATGTGATGTATAATAGACCCTTAAAACTCATAGCACAGTAGAGAAGTGGTACCCTGACATGAGGAGATACATAGAGATCATTGCAAATTCAGCTTCCTCTAGGGTACAAGAGGAACAAGCAAGTAGGAAGGCATGGCACGACCTAGTAAATGCTTACTCTAAAGGGAACAGCCAGAGAAACAAGATGTGTGACATAGCCTTAATAAGTAAACTGGAAGGTGATTGAGTAGTCTGCCTAACTCAGCAGGTCTTATGAAGGCTGTTGTGGACAGATGGGTCAAGACTGCAGTGTTTGTTTGTTTGTTTTTCTCTTTCCTGAAATAAAACTCTTCATGGTGTTCGCTGCCTCTTGGCTGAAACACAGTGAGTAGTAGTAGTTTGTCAAAGAAAGAGTCACCTACAACATCCCTAGAGCTCCTTTCCTGACACTGTAGGATTTGAGTACTTCAGACTTAGCACTGCAGAAGAATTTTAAGTTCAGAGGCCATAATGTGCTGAATCTCTGTTTTCAAGTGTGACTTCAAAAGCAAAGCATCTCAGGCTTGTATAGGGGCTTTGTTGCACCTTCAGGACTTGCAAGCATTTGCTTTGCTTTGTATCTTCTTACATATACATTAGTGTATAAATGTATGGCAAAATTGGAGCCGTAGGAGTCTCTAAATTGTTATTTTTGTATTTAAAATTAATAGTAATAATGAAAAATAAATCCCTAGGCTGAAGCCTCAAGTCTTGAGAATAGTTTGGTTAACAACTGTAAATACCCATCATCAAATAATAACATTGTATAATTTATTTTTTCAGGAGGGGGAGTGTAGAAGGGTGTATTTGAGTAAATGTGTTTACATAAGAAAATCGTTCTTAAAGCTTCTTTGTTTAGCCTATTTGCCCCAATTTGGGTTCAGTTGTAGTAGAACTGAAGCAAAATAAAACTTAGCAGGTAAGTGGTAGAGCAGGCCTTTTGCACTGTGTGTGTGTGCCACTATGCGTAGACATCCCAGAATAAGAAAACAGTGTCTACGCATGGAGGAATGTGGAGAGAGAGAGAGGAGAAGAAAAAAAAATAGGTATTTTACAGCACAGAAACAACTGGTGCTTAATTTCCCAGTCCGATTCTACCAGAATATTCAGACTTTGTAACATATACTCAGGTTTGGCTAGATCTTATTAGTCTTTGCAATGCAGAGAAAATGAGAATGTTTTCCAAAGTGTGGAAGCAAGTGTGTTAAGTTGCAAAGTACAAATGAAGGTAATGTGATTAAAAATTCAACACGTTTTTTTTTTGCCTTTTGCCCCATAATAAATTTATATTATTGTTTTAATGCTGTTTTATTTGTTACGCTTCATTTGTGTGCCTGAAATGGAGCGCTTTTTTTTTCTTTTTTTTTTCTTTTTTTTTTTTTTTTTTTGACAGCATAGCATCAGCAGTATTGCAAATTCAGAATTTGGATTTCTCTTCAGTTGAATTTAATATCCACCTGGCTTCTGTAGCAGGGTACTGTAAAGCGTGTGCGCGCTCTCTCTCTCTCTCTCTCTCTCTCTCTCCTCTGCAGCCCCAAAGAGCTGTTATACACAATGAAGAAGGGAAGGAAAAAAAAATGTGGACCATCTGTAGATGCAGATGGGGATTTGTGGACGGTGTACAAGTTGCAGTCACTGAGTAAGCAGAGATGCCCAAAATATGTCATCCAAATTGACCAATCAGGCTGGTAAGGGGAACATTAGCCTGTTTGGATGCACAGTGGCACAAACCCACCCCAGCAACTGTGCAGCTCACACGCACTCAGACGCTCCGCCACGGCTTCCTTCCTGCTGCTGCTCAGCAGCTAGAAATCACTGCCAGTTTCACCTGTCAGCTTAGCTGAAATGTCCTAAAACTAGCACCTTCATTCTTGTTTTTACAAACCATGCTACAAGAAATATATATCTTTTTTTTTTCTGAAAGGGTTGTGCACGATCTTTTGATGTTTTTGTATGCTCTGAAGCGTTGTCTGAGTACCAAATGTTGTGGTGATGCTACAGTCATCGAATGGATTGTGTTGTGCTTAGCCAGGAGACAACTAGATCTGTTTGAATTACTTAGATTGCCTTTCCACTCTAGAAGACAAAACCCCAACAACCCTGCATTTGTTGTGGAATTAAATCCTTAGGAGAAGGATGGTCTAATTGTGTTCTGTTCTTGAGAAAAGATTGATTTGAATTGGAAGATATAAGTGTTCATCTGCACCAAAATGGCTGGATGTTCTGACCTTATTAGATGTCAGTTAACCTTGTTTGACCTCGATTTTAAAAAAAGCTCATCAAGCCCAGTCTGTTTTCCACGGAAGGTTTTGATTTTGCTCAGGGTTGTGCCAGGTACGTGTGGGCCTGCCTCAGGCAAAGGGAAGAGCCTTACCATGGTTATGCAGTGCTGAGAAATGGTGGTTTTGGCAGTGCTTTCTCTCAAGACAGGTTTTATTGTTGCTGACAGAGCATGACCGATCCCCGTGTACCTGTGGGCACAGCCTGTAGCAGTGGGATAAAAATGAGAAGGGCAAGAGAGGAATTGAACTGGAGAAGGGGACTTTGCCCTTGGAGTATGACTTCCCAATAGGGACAGAAGGCGGCTGAGGACAAGGGAGGCCACGCAGTCGTGTTAGTGATTAGGAAGAAATGTTGCTCCCGGAGCACTGAAAACCTGGACAATACTCCAGGAGTTTTCCTGTAAGGATCAGACCTGTGCTGGCAAAAGGAGGGGCATTTATAGTCGAATACAGCTTTTGTGCTGATATGCTTATGATAGTGTGTGCTTTATGTAAAAAAGGCCCCTAGTGTTCACTTTCATAGAAGTCATTGGCTGTTGAACTCGCAAGACAGAAGGTGGGCCAGGGCTTTGACATATAGAAAGCAGTGTCTGAGGTTGCTCTATCAGCGTATGTATCAGTTTGGCATCCAGAGCTGAATCTGATCCCTGCCCTTTTGGCTCTGCAGTCAGGCAGCTAACTCTGCTCGAGTGAAGTAACTGACTTAGACCAGCAGAAATGAGACCACAGCTTTCCTAAGCACACCATAAAGCATGGTGAATTGCCCAGCTAGTCCAGTACCTTATTCGTTGCCAAGTCCCTGGGAGCTTTTTAGGGTATCTGAGTATGAGTCATCATTCCTAATCAAACTCTGAGTTCAGTTTAAAAAAGAAAAAGAAAAAAAAAAAAAAAAAGGAAAAGGTGGAAGGACTGGAGTAATAGAAGTGATTTTGCTGTCTTTTCTCCAGAATGCTAGGCTGAAGTTTGCCAAGTGCACTCGTGAAAGAACATCAAAGGGAGGTTCACCCCAGGCTCAGGTTCATCTTCCTCAGACCAGTGTCCAGATTCAGCCATCAATGACTGCTGTTGAAGCACCACTGGGATTTGCAGCTAGAGAGTCACTGGCAGCCCAGCTCCTAGCATGACATGCTGTGACTGTACTTTGACATACCATGTTTGCTTGCCCAAATGTCCAAAGCCTGCTCATAATTCAGCGAGGGCAGTTGCGAACGTGCCGCTCTGCACAGTCCAGCTTTGCAAGCGATTTCCCCATTAGTATTTCATGCTGCTCCTCCTTTCAAATGAGCCTGGTGTTTTGTGAGCTGTAAAGAGTCTCCAGGGCAGCTTCGGCAGGACTGCAAAGCAATAGGCCTCCTTGCAGTGCCTTTCAGGATGGCTCCACTTGTAATAATTGTGTCACTAAAAGTACTCCTTTTAACTTGGGAGAGTGTAGTCCATCTCACAGAGCATCCAGGGCAGAAGAACCATATCCAAAGTGAGTAGCATTTTTAATATATGGAGTTTTCCCTGCTGGGTGGCAGTTTTAAAATCATATCCACTGTTGATTATCCTGCGGGAGGGGATACAAAGATCTGGTGCAAGGTACTGGTTGGCTCCAGTGTCTCACTGCAGAGGTGGCTGCATTTCTATGGTTAGAGGCAGAACTGTGAGTTCAGCCTAGAGTCTTTGAAAAGTTTATTCTTAGATAACTATTAGTGGTCCTAGTAAGCACTGAAAATGCTTACACAGTGCAGACGCTGAAACATGTAGCTGCATGGCTGCATTTTTCTCAGTTTAGGAGGTATTTTATGTGTGAATGTAAGGGCTGGTAGCGGTAGGTTCATGCTACTTGCATCTGTGCATCACTCTTGGTGGCCCTGTCCCATCAGGAGATGGTGGCAGAGAGGGGAGGGGAGTGAAAGGGAAGGTGGTGAGAGTTGGTGGCAGAGCAAGGCTGCAGTACTGGAGCTCTCAGTCCACTGCAGCAACTTTTTTGCTTTGTTGGAGATGCTGCTGTCCTGGTGGAACCACACAGAGACTCAAAAGAGGCATCGTAGTCACAGAGAGCTGCCTGAGACCCCTGGGGATAACACATTAACCCACTTGCAATTTAGTCCTCTGTCCTTTCCTGACTCACTGACTCAAAGTGCGGGTTCTTTGTTCCAAACATCTAATTCAACACCCCTGAAATCATTAAGCATCTTCACTGACTGCCTCTGCTCTTTGGCTCTGGGTCCTTCTTTGCGTTCAGTGAAAGCCTGGAGAGCAACACCAAACCCAAGAGGATGCATCAGTTTCTCAGTGTTGCTCTCCCTCCCACTCTTCCTTCTCCTTTGCTATTTTCTCCACCTTCCCTGACTCTGTGTTTTCCTCCTGCCTCCTCCTAGCTGCCCCCCAGCCCCCTCCAAACAAAGTCTTAGGTTCTTCCTGCTTGTAATTTGTCGCTAATCAGCTGTCAGTGTTGGAGCAATGATGAGAGGTTCATCTCTTGCTGAGGGTAATGGCCTTAAAAGTCACAGAGTCAATGTCAATGGGATCGCTCCAATTCAATCAGAGACCTGAATGAGAAATGGCCCCCGCTGACATTAGCACTCATTTTGAGCCCAAGCATCTGGGCCCTAGTAAATAACCATCAGTGGGTGGGTCCGGGGGACAGGTCATTAGCCCCACGAAAAATAAATATCGTTTCCCTTGATGGCTGCGAGTAATTTAGCTCAGACGAGGAAATTTCACCCTAGATTAAGTATGATGAGCCAATATCAGTCAGAGGAGGCCAAACAGTGAGAGCTTGATGAGATAGAGGGAAATTTATATGCAGCTGGCTGAATGCAAGATGAGTTTAAAGAAATGATGTACTCGGCCACTCTTGAGCCGTGCGCGGTGCCAGGCAGCGCGGCTCCCGCCGCTCAGTCCTGCTCCCTGTGCTCCGCGCCCCCCGGCCCGACCCAGGGGCTCCCGTTCATGCACTGTGTGCACAGCCCGCCCGCTGTTGTCCCCCCCGTCCCTCCGACTGTGTCACCCTTGACTCTCGTGTAAGCGGCTCTGCCGTGCGGCGCTCTGGAAGCGGAGCAGTGGGAAGCAGCTCGCGCAGAGGCGCCGGCCGCCGCCGTGGTCTTCCTCACAAGTTCAGCTACGGCCAGACCCGCCTCTCTGGGTACAGTGAGGGGGCCTTAATTGCTCTGGAGACCCGCCAGGGCCATTGCCCACTCCCCTTCTCTTACTCAAATAACGTAATAAGCCTCCTGCTGTACCTTTCTCTGCGTGCTTTCTTTCAGTTACTTATTTATTCCATTAGTCTAATCCGACATGCCAACGGTATGCTGGATGGCCATTAATTCCCTTCCCCCTCCACTGCCAGCCTCCTTTTATTGGGAACACACGTTGGGACTCATATTTTATGTTTCCTGCAAGCGGTGAGCAGGAAGCTCATCTCCTCCCCTGGCCCAGCAATACATCCCTAAAGCAGCGGCTGGAGCCTGGGGCCTGTTCCCTGGTGCTCTCTGAATGCAAAGCAGGCACGCTGTGGCAGGCAGCTTGCCTCTCCTCAGGGTGGCTTTGGGCAGCCAGCCCTGACAGGAGCATGGGGTGACTACACTGAGCTGGGATGTCCAAAGAGAACCAACAGCAGGCCAAGAGCAGGTGAAAATGAATGGAAACTGTGAGGAGATGCAGTTGTTCTTTTTACAGAATGACTCACAGGACAGACACTCCTTGCTGCCAACCATCCATTTGCTACCTTTGCCCAGGGTACTTCAGGTAGTAGTGACACAGGTTTGTCCTGTTAACCTGCTCTGTGTAGTGCTTAAGTTCACCACAAGCAGGTCAGAGCAGGTCACTGAGTAATCTGTAGCAGATGCCCATCAGTGATGGGGTTATTTTTTCAGAAGCACTTCTCTGTATATATTTGTTGACATATATCTTAGTGTATTTAGGCAGAATTGAGCCAAAGAATAAGCACCTTTGTAAAGACTCTGACATATGGAAATGTTAAATACTGGGCCTTGCTGAGTGTGAAGAACAAGAGACTGAATCTCCAGAATAAGTGTATTGGTTGTTTAATATTTCACCCACCCTAGTATTGTCTAGGCAGCAACTCAGGAGTGTTCCTCTGAATTAAACACTATAAAGACACCGAATTAAACAGTAGCTTTCCCTTTTCTTCTTCTTGCTTTGAAAACATCAGTTAGCAGGACTCCCTGGGCCTCCGCATAGATCCCTTTAGAGGTGGAGGATATATTTGAAAATAGCAAGAACTATGTTTGTCTCCACATGTCAGTGTGCAGAATGGTGGGTAGTATGGGCTAAAATCTGGCCTAACATAAGCAGATTTAAAGTTAGCAGAGTTATAGCCACTTAGGCTAACCCTGACTTTGGACCTGTGCCTGCTCTGCTGCCTTGCCAAAGCAGAATTTGCAGTTTTTGTGTGTGTGTGTATGTTTTTTTTTTCCCCTCAGTGTGTGATAAATGTCACTTGCTATGATGCAGTGTCTGTCTCCTGATCTCTTGTGTTGGTACACAAGCAAATTGATGAACAAACCATTGACAAAGTCCTGATGCTCGAGTGGGCAATGATGAATCAGTGGCCATTACAGCAGGTATTGTGTGTGTCCTACCAGCTGACACTGAACTTCCCTTCTAATGCCAGTTGCCTTCTATCATCTGGTAAACGGGTTGGATGCAGCCTTCTCCCAATTAAAGCCCGTGAGGTCATATACTTCCTAATTAGAAGCTAGCCCATTGTGTCTAAATGTGACAGACATGTGCTTGCAAAATTGCTTTTAATGCCTAAATAAACATGATGAACTAAATGGCAGGTTTGAATTGTAATTGAAGGTGCTCAGCCTCTTGAATTCTGCACTGACTTTGTGAGAACCACTTGTACTGTCGACCACCCTCGTTTCAGGATGTTTTGTTCTTGGCATAGTCATGCTAATACGTCACATGTGGCCCTCACCCTCTCCGCCTTTCTGGGAATCAGTATTTTGGAAAACATATGCAGCAAGATCACACAATGGAGAGGAACACAGCCCTCTTAGGAGGGGAGAAGGGAAGTGTGAAAAGAGAACAAACCAAGTCCACACCAAGAGCGAGGAGATCTAGAATGATGCGAGTAACGTGCAGGAAGGTTAAATAGAGATGCTGAGAAGAGAGAATACTGCTAAGAAATCACAAGTCACTGCTGTCCCCCTCCAGGCTGGGACATGTCTCCACACGGGCAAATTCTGCTCCCAGTTACTGAGGGAGAAATCTGATTTATTTTCACACAGACAAAAAGGGTCACTCTGAATTCAGACTGTAAGCGTAGTCTTGACCTTGTGTGCTGAAACAGAAGAATAAAGGATAAGATCTGTGTTGATATTTTGGAACAATGTTTAGGGGGTGTATACATATGCTAAGTAATGCACTTATGCTGGACCAAGGGCAATATGTGTTATGTTTTATGTAATGTAATGCACAGCTTCCCAGGCAGCTTATTATTGCTCGAATATGTATGAGTTCCTGTGGGGAATATTCGCTGCAGGAGTTTCTAAACGGGCTAAATCTCTGTTTGTGATTTTTCCAGGGTTTTGTAGTGGCTGGCAATGTTCAGAGCTCACAAACAGTTTCAAATGCTTCTAGTGCCTTGCCCTGCACTGCTTCTGCTTGGTTCATTCCCTAGGGCTAAGTCTATGTCTAAAGGTTTGAGTACAACAATTGGAACACCAAAAATTCCCTAATACTGTCCAAAATGAATGCTAACATTGCAGAATGGATATGAGGAAGACCATAATTGCAAGTAGTTCTCCAGTTCTGAGGAGTTCAGGTCCTCCATCTGCTTTGATGTGTGCCAGAGTTTAGTGTAGTGACTTGCATGCTTAAGCTGGGCCTATAATAATGTGCCCTGATAACATGTAGCCTCATTCGTTTGCATCAATGGAGTTTCACAGCAAGCCAAGTAGTGAAGCCATTACTAGCAGAAAGCATGTGGTCTCGTTGCATTCATCCAAACCCAGAGACTCCAGGTTTTTCCCAGTTCCCAAACATAAGCTTGTGCCCTGGCCAGATATATGTTGGAAGAGGAGCTGAATGTGTATCAGGCTTTTGCCCTAATTTTGCAGGAACAACCCAAACTCTGATGTGGCTTCTACAGAGTCACGCTGGGACTGTGAAGGCAACATGAGCAGGAAGATTTTGTCACAACAGGACAGGGACAGGTTTAGGGGGTTAAAAATGAAAAATATCTGAAAACCTGGTGTTTCTTTCAAGCCAATGCCCTGTACCAAAATCAGGATATACATAAGGAGTGTCTTTTTGTTTTACCTTCCTTTCCAAGGAAATCTAAGAAAAGGAAAGGCTTGGACTAGTAGGACAGGTATTGACTATATAATATCTCATCTGTCACTCACTCATCTGTCAGATTTTTCCTTGGGCCTCCACTGCTTCACATGCTCTGATGGGTGCAAGTATCGTTTGGCTTTAAAATAATGTATAATCTAAGCAAGCCTTCTCTTACTCAGAAAAAGCCCAGTAAGCCACTTGCCTGTTGAGGTGTCAAGGAAAGGACTTGGCATTTCAGAAAGGCTTCGTTATCCTGGTACCGGTGTTAGGGAAACAGAACAGTGTTTAACAGACCTGTGGGGCACGTTCTGATTACTGAGGAGAGGGGCGATGTTTTTAATTCAGTGGGGGAACTAATAGGTTTGGGAAGATACGGGGAAAGGAAGAACAGTCCCTAAGTTAGCTCCAGCGAGGGATATCATTTAGCCCATTGAAAATACTACGGTGAGGCCATGTCTGGTAGATCCTACTTTAGCATGCCCTGGTATAATGGAAACAACCTAAATATGTGCATAACTTTAAAGACTGCAAGCAGCTCTCTTGAAATGGGTGCTTGGGGTTATGCGCTGCCGTGAACACCCGGCTGGACTGAGACTTGTCTTGACAGGCGTTTTCCTGTGGAGCGGGTCAGCATATTTGCTTTGCGCTTCGCTGCCGGAATCCCTTAACGCGGCCTCAACAGCGAGCACCGCGGTCCTGCCCCGGTGCAGATAGGAGCTCCTTGATGCAGGGCCAAAACAATTCCCGCTGCAAACTGTATTTTATCTTTTGAACTGATGGGTGTCAAACTTACAATGGTGTCGAGACAGATGTGAAGTGCTTGGGGCTTGCAGCAATATATCATGCCCTCTTGTTTTATGCTGATAGCACGTGGGCACAATTTACATCAGCTATTCTTTCTTACCTTGAACTGTAAGGTGCAGCAGCTGTTGATTTTATATTTATGGTGCTGTAACTGTTTAAGCTGTGCTTCGAACAAGCACACACATATTTCACAGTGCTCTGCGTCCTCTTGGGCGCTGCTCGATAGAGCAGTTGCCTGGATTGGTCACGAGAGACGCCGCAAAAAATAGCTAGGATGAGAGCAGGAGAGAAGGGGTTGACTCTGAAGCTTTGCCATAAACCCCTGTTGAAGTAAAAGGTTCAAAGCCAAATCAAGCAGGCCTGCAGAATGTGGTCTGAGGAGTTGTAGTGCTGGAAAGTGGCCCAATAGCCTTTGTATGGGGAGATTTTCATTAAACACGAGGAATATGCTTGGGATGCGTTTATTTACTTAAATGCAAAGAAGTAAGTGTTTGGCTTCCTGTGGATTTGTGTCTAGTGGTTACACGGTGCTGGTGTCTAAGCACAAATTTCCATTGGCATTTTTGTTGTTCTGGGGCATTTCAAAGGCAGCCTTCCTGAGTGCATTCTCTCTGGTTTCCCCCTCTGCAGCCTTTTCTTTCATTTGAAGTGTTCCCTGCTTTTTTTCTCTTCTGCAACCCATTGCCTATTTTCAAGACTTGCAGAAGCATAACTGCCTTAAAGAATTTGGGTGAGATTTGGTTACAGTGGATTAGTGTGCCCAGAAGTTAACGGAGAAGTGAAGGATGCAAAGTCTGAATGTTTTTATTTTCTTTTTCCTATGGGAAATAAGGGTAGAAGTTAGAAAAGTGAGCAAAAGCTTAGGGGCATTTGTAGTGAAGTTGAAAGTGAAGTGTAGTGAAGTGTAAGCTTGAAAACGCTGTTGAATTGGAGCCTTGTATCAGGTGTGCTGAAGCATAAGCTGAAGTCTTTAGGACCCCAAGATGTGTGAGCTGCTCTCAGCACGGGGGAAGGGTTGTCAGTTACGACTTTGCAGATGATTTCTGTCCTTTGCAAATGATGTGGGATCAGCACTGTGTACTTGGCATAAGACACAAACATGAGGTGGGAGGGAAGTCTTGCCGATAAGGGCTTCCCTCCTAGAGTGTAGAATTAATAGCATCAACCAATCCCTTTTAAATGACCTGGCTAATGTAGACGTGGTGTTTTTTGGGAGACAATGCACAGGCAGCCGAAATAACAGCTTTGATCTCTCTCTGACTTTTTGTAAGGTTAAGTGAATGCCAAGCAATTGGAAGGTGCCAGAGCTCTGTTCCCAAAGGGTAAAGGAGCCAACTCGGCCCGAGCAAGCAGGCACTTCAGTCTGTACTGGGATGCAGTTCTACCAGGAATGAAAGGAAGGTTTCCTGAGGACACTGGAAATTTGCTCTGCTGCAGACTCCTTGTGTGAACTTGGGTTAGTCACTTAGGTCAAATGCTCAGAGGTGTGTAACTTCCAAGGGATTTTCTGTGGGACACAGAGGCTGGGGTCTCTTTGACTTCACTGTCACGTTTTTTCCCGCCATACTCCAAGTGTACCCGGGCAAACCTGCTCCCAGTCCTCTGCTGGATTTCTTCCTATCTCTGAGATTGCGTTTGCCTCTCTCACCAGGGCATTGTGAGGGCAAACATGGTGAAGTTTGCAAAGCACTCAGTTGGTAATAGAGGTCATATAACTAACTACCCAATGTGATAAACTGCTTTTCTGTCCATGGGTCTGGTATGGAAAAGCATTATTTATCCTGGCAGCATCGTTTAAGCACTGAGAGCTTTGCCTGGGCTTCGCTTGGTGCCCTTAGCCTGATTACTGCCAGCCCTGTAGCTTTCAACTAATTTATGTCCATTCTAATCTACTGACTAGTCCGTTTCCTCACCAGATTTTTACTGTGACCTGAATCCACCGTCTCCTCTGCTGTGTTGGGTGTAGGAGCTGCCTTAATATCTTTGCAGCTTAAGGCACCGGTGTACAAAAGCAAATTTGTGGCTGGAATTTGCTGTTTCTTTGCAGTGCAGATGGTCACTCTGCTCCTCACTTGACCTCTCAAGTTCAGGCTGTAGATTCAAATGCAAGGAATAGCAGGCTCCATCCTCTCCTTTGCAACAAACTGTGAAGAGCTTCAGCAGGAGGGCTTGGCTTCAGGGAGAGGCAGTGTATTGGAACACATTGCAGAAAAATGCTTAATACGAGATAATGCTGGTAAGTAAATGAAGTACTCTCTTTTTTGCCTGTAGCTGAAACTTACTTTCCAGCAGGATTGGAGGGCCTCAAGATCCCTGCTGAGAAAGAGAATTCCCTCAGGTGTTTTCTGCCAACTTAGTCATTCATAGAGTTGGTGTGGAGTCCTCGGGCCTTTTCACTCTGCCCTCACTGCTCCTCCTCAGTCTGTCCATGAGAGCTGCAGTGTGGGGCAACGTGACAGCAAATGCCATTTGATGTGGTGATTTGACTTTTCCTTGGCAAACGGTGATGGAAAGGGTAACACTTAACAGCCTTGGGCTAAATAATGGAAGCAGAGAGCTAGGGATAAAAGTTTTAGCAGTTAAGGCTATATGGCCTACATGTTACAGAAGACCCCTGGGCAGGAAGATGGGCTAGGCTGTGTGTGTATTCTTGCTTTCCACTTTCCACTAAAACTGTACTTGCCATGGCCCACGGGGCAAGTTTTTGCCTAAGCAAGTACAGCCTAAAAATCGGAGGCTTCATCATTTAGCCCTACAAAAAGCAACTTTGTTGAAATGTGGATTATCAAACACAGAACTCAACAGCCAGTATAAAGAAGAACGTACTGAAGAAGTCAAAAGGTTTCAAACAAGACAAACTTATATTGCAAGTGTCACTGTGAGCGGGGTAGTATGGTAACGCTATCTGCATGCGTCAGATCCAGGATGAAAATGCCTGTCTCCTGAGTCGCCGTCCAATGCGAGTGCAAAATCATCATTCTTGGAATGAGGGCATTTTAATCAATTGGAAAAAGCAGCTTGAGCTGGCAAAATTCCTCTTCTTGCTCCCCTTTTTTTCTCCCATTCCCAGCACTCATTTAATGCAGAGTTTGCAAATAAAGATTTTGCACGGAGTTCCAATAAGACTCTCCAGAACTGAGACACTCTCCCTCTTTTATTTCTGCCTGCAGCAAATTTTTAGGAGTGATTTATAAAGTCCCAGGCCTGGGGGCTTTGTAATGGAAATGCTGACAGACCCTAAACTGTAGCATTGTGAAATGCAGCGCTGTAATACAATGAATAATATTCATGAGGCTACCATAATGCTGGATATTATCACTCATTACCATTGTAAGAAAGGGGTGATTAAACTAATAGTTACGGAGAGACATTTCTGGTGACAGGAGGCAATGATTAGAATGAACTGACTTCAATATACATTTAGAACTGGGAATAATGGGATGTGGCAGGAAGCCAATAAGTGAACATGGCCCACAGCTCTGATCAATGAATTACTTTTTTTCCGCTTTACAGCAGTACATGGTGTTTAATGAAAAATCAATAGCCCCCTGTAATTCAAAACCGTAATCAATCGTTTGACCTGAAGCTTTCCCTTTTTTTCTTTTTCCCTTTTACCTCTCCTCTCCTAGGGAAGATGTCTTAGGCCGATGACACAGCTCAGCTGCGGAGCCCAGTACCTGATGAGCCTGACAGAAGGAACCTGACACAGGTCTGCTGCAATTTATAACCATTGCTAAATATGTGTGTGTGTGTGTGTGTGTGTGTGTGTATATATGTATTTATATATGTATGAGAAAGGCCTGTATGTTGCTGCAGCCCTGACATCTGCAGCCAGCATGCAAAGGCGAGATGAGAGCTCTGTGGTTTTGCCTTCCTCTCGTGCTCTGTCAGGAGCTTAGCTTCAGTCAGTGCTTTCAGCCCTGGCTTGAGACTGATTAGGGCCTGACGCAAATTCAGAGTGGTTCTTATCTTTCTTTGGGCTGCGGCTGCTCATGCAGCTTTTTTGGCCTGTGTGAAAGACCTTCTGGTTCTCAGGTCAGCCATGCAGAGAATGCTCTGGGATGTGGCCCAAGTCACCTCAGAGCTGCAGGCAATGGCTTACAGGTGTTAGGCTGACCGGTGCCATAGGCTGCTGAACGGGTCAGCTAAGGTGAGGCCCAGGGTGTTTTTCTATTAACCTGTTAAGATTTTTCACATGCCTTCCCTCCTTTTCCCCTACCAAGTGAAAATGGGCAAAGCATCACATGGATTCTCAATTTTGCTGTCTAGAGCCACAAGAGACATCTCATCACTAGCTGGGAGAAGGTGGGAGCATATAATGACACAGTGACGTGTGTAGGGTGGTTGCAGACAGATCCTGAAGTAAGGGGCAGGACCACCCTGCTAAGGTGGTTGCTTTGCTGTGCCTTACAGCAATTGAGGCACTAGCAGAGGCGAAAGAAAGTCAAGGTCACAGGGTGCTTCTGTGCCATAAGCAGAGGAGTGCAAGGTCAGTGATATTGCAAGTGCTGTTCTGTGTCAAGATAGGAAGCTAGGAAGTACTTGAGCAAACTCGATCCTTTGGCTTCAGTGGAGCTCTGCCACTTGTCACTTGATCTGACCTGTAAAAACTCCGGTTTATTTAGGGTGAATTAATTCAGTGTTGTTCTGAGCAAAGCAGTGGAGGCACGAGTGAGACAAAATTAGTGTACACGAGCATTTTCCTCTCAGAAATTTCAGAGCTGTTGTTTCCACTTAGGTAGTTCTTGCCATCGATGCATTAGGCTTAGTGTGCCTGTCAAGACTGGCTAAGGGCTTTATTTTAGATAACAGGAAAGAGAGGGAGTTGTATGTTGGAAATAAATAGAAAACGTTCACAGACCTGTAATGCCAGTTGACTTGAGAAGGAAGGTGTAAAACTTGGGGTATTGTGGTATGTTCTGTTGCATGCTACAAGAAAAACTTTTCTCTCCAAATTTTGCAGTGAAGCTGAAAAATCACTGCTACTGTAACCATTCATGATATCTATCAGGTAACTTGGTGGGCTCAAGTTATAGCAGGTATGATGCTGGGCTTAGCTGTACTTAGCCTTGATTGGCACCAGTCAGACTGACTATGATAATGGCTGGTGTATCTTCACAGCACCTTTTCAAATGAATAAAGAAGTTGATTAGCAGTATGCGCAGTAATTATCAAAGGATAACCTGTTTCCCTATTTTAATAATAAGACCTTGCTCTCAACAAGTGCGCAGACAGGATAGTTTTCTGGAGAGCTAAGGTTTTATTTGTAGCCAGTAGATTTTTTTTTTCTTTTGTTAGTCTTGCCTCCTCCTTGCTGGGTTCTCGCTCCAGTCCAGTTACCAACTACGAGAATCAAATCATCTCCTAGGAGAGAGGATTGGGTATTGACAGCAGCAGAGACCTGCTGCCATGAGTTGCTCCTGACAGTCCATTCCTGGCTGTTGGCTTCAGTCTACTTCTAAAAGCTTCGGTGATAAAGTGTCATCCTTTTTCCTTTTGAACCGACCCACAATTGGGCAGGATTTTGCTTTTAGCCTGAATGTGAAGATAACACTCCAGGATGTTGTTTTTGTCCCTCTTGTACCCACAACTAAGCCTTTTTTCCTTTGATGCCTTAGGAAGACAAATGGGTTAAACTAAAATTTTCGGCATCCTTCCATTTCCTCCCCCCTCTCCTTCCCCCCTGCAATTTGTGGTAGCGCTCAAGGAGAAGAGAGCAAGCGCGTCGCTGGGGTTTGACGGCTCCCTTCTGCTTCTCCATCTTCCGCGGCCGCTGCTTTGCCTGTTAGCTGAATGGCTGATTTGCTGGCACGGGGACAGCCCCGGTCCCTTGGCGGGAAGCTGAGCGCACACGGGATTGCCAAGCAACACTCTGCCCTGGACTGCGCGTGCCGCAGCTCTTGCTTGGGCCGCCTGTGCGGCCGTGATCTCCTTTGCCAGGCGCTTCGGGATCAGGATGTGGGAAGCAGCGGGCAGCCATGAGATCTTAGAGGGCTGAGGGAAAACACTACAGCGGAGGGGCCAGGTTTCCTCAGGGAGAGTCAGAAAAACCTCTGCATTTTGCTCTAAGAGCTTTGCAAGGAAGCAGGTTTGCGATAGAACATGCCGTGTCGTAGCTGCCAATGTGCCTCTCTGTGTCTCAGGACAGCCCTCATTGCTTCCTTGTCCGCTGGAACCACTAATTAACAGCACACTCTGAAACTCAGCTGGACATGGCAGGTATCGCCCTGGCCGCAGGCCAGGGTGAAGATGAGGAGTGCTGAAGAGGCCTTCCTCCCTTTGAGTGAGGTCCCCGCTCTTTTGGCAGTGCTTGGGTTTAAGTGAAAGATACTTCCTGTGCAACATGTTGCTGACCTCTTTGCTTTGAAAATGCAAATCCTGATCTGAGGAAAAGCTTTTTGGATTGTAGATTGCTCTGAGAGAGGCATTGGCAGTGGGGAAAGGGCTTTGCGGGAAGGTAGGGCTGAGGCAGGCAGTCCTTGCTAGAAATCGTGATAGGCCACAATGAAGACGAAAGGAGTCCACTTCATGTGCCAGTGCCCTGTGCATTTCTTATGTGTTCTGTCCTCCTATGGAAAATAGGTCCCATACTGCCATTGCTTCCTTGGTGTTAGACCCTGCTCTCGTCTTGGCATCTAAGAGGTACGTTACAGAGGCATCCAGATGTACACGGGGTAATGAGCTGGGCTCCTGGGCTTTTCTGCTGCAGAAAGAGTCAAGAAGGTGATTTCACAGCATGCTCTCAGGGTGTTGGGACTCTGAACACGCGGAGTGTTTTCACCCAGGAAAAAGGTGCTCTGGGATAAGGGATTCACTGTGATTGGCTTGTTTCTGGAACAGCTTCCCAACAGGGCAGAGAAGTGAACGCAACAGTCTCAAAATGTACGTGAGTTTTATCGGTTTTGTTCGTTTTCTGAACACAGAGTTAGGGTTTCTTTTATTCGTCTGTGATTCCAGCAGTCTGAGTAATGACACTTGTGCTGCTGTGGGCACAAGCCAGGCAGTCTTTGCTGTCTCTGCCTTTCTGTCCCACAACTCTCAATGATCTCAGCTGCTGTTAAGTCTGAGAGGGGACTGTACGAGGACTTTGAGGATTATTTGACTATAAGACTTGAAGAGATGATGCCTAAAATGTGAGGGGAAAAAAAAGTGAAGCCATCTTTCCTACCAACTCACTTCCTACCGCCACCAGAGCCCCATCCGTGGCTCCAGATGGAGTATGTCGTGACCAGAGCAGTGTGTACCAACCCCTGACTCCAGGAAAGCCTCATGGGTGGGGCAATTACAGTACTAATAACAACACGGGAGTCAGAGAGGTGATGAAAGTCCCTATATGGGCACTGCAAATATCATCCTGTGAATGGAGTCAGCGAGTTTGCAGCGACGCTGTGGCTGCTTCCGTGGCAGCTTGTGAGGCGGCTACTGGAGCAACTAGAAGCTCTCAAGCTGTGGTAAATACACTCTGCAATGCAGTTATGTAACAGACCGTGTCCTGTCCGGAGCTCATTTGCTGAACAAAAAGGACCAGTCTCTCAGCTGGTGTAAACGGGGTAGCCCCAGAGATTTAACCCTGAGATGATTCTCTAAAATGTTGCTATCGACCTCTTAGGTCGTTCGGAGATGAACCTCTGTTTTTACCTTCTGCTGCTGACTTAATTGATTTCTATTTTTTTTTCAATACTATTTGTTAATTCACATTGTGTATTTTGCCGACCAATTATATGCATGGCCATATTGTGTGACTGCAGCAGTCTGGTGCAGTGCAAGGAATGCCACATCATGTGAGACGTTTCATCTCCACGAGTAACCTAGTCGCTGTGGTAAATGAATACATGAATACAGTACATCTAGGAGAGATTAAACGTATTGACCAGTGCCTCTAGTCACCACGCAAATATCATTGTTTTTTTACATTTTTTTGTCCCCCTTTCTTGTTTTCCTGACACATTTTGGTCCCCTTTTTGCTTCTCCCCTTTTCCCTTAAGTAGAGATGACACAGATCAATACCTTTGATGGAAAGTAATAATCAGGCCTATTAAGTGACAAAGGTTTACTCTGTAACAGCTGTGCTGGCGGGAGAGGAGAGCTTGTCTGACTAATGAATCATGAAACAATCAGGCAGTAGCCATTTGTGTTTAGATCTGTAAATATGGTGTGGTTCAAGTGCCAGACCATCTCCAGCACTCCAGCTGGGGGCACAGATGGTCCACATTCAGAACAGCACAAGTGTAAAGAAAAGCTTCCCCCTCCCTTCCTCCTTCTCTGTCCCATACTGCCCCTCTCAGAGGAGCAGAGCAGCTCGCTTTAGGATAAGCTTGAGTCGAGAGAGAAAGAGAGAGAGAGAGAGAGAGAGAGAGAGAGAGTGTCTTGACTTAGGCCTCTCAGGCTCAACAGCTCCCAGACAAATGCGTGCTCTCTTGCTTGTCGAAGAGGACAGAGTCACAGCAAAACTCTCATTTTGTATGTGATATGTACAAACATATTCTTGACTACAAAATGGATGGTTTTCTGTGCTTTATACTGCCTTGATTTCTTTTTCATGCTCTACTAACAAATTTCCTTCTGAAAGGCACAATGGTGTAGACTTTCTAGCAGACAAATGAGTGACACATTAGGAATCCAAAGCCCAAGTAGGGGAGCCCAGGCCCAGACAGAGAGAGAGAGACGTAAAGTTGGGCATTCAGGCTGCTTTTGCTCTCTCGACTACAGCTGAGAATTCAGCCTCCAGTACTGGTTGTTTATGCAGCTTTTGTCTTTGCCTCTTAAGAGAAGCCAGGGATCCTAGCTGACATGGAAAGTGCTTCCAGTTCTTTCTTTCAAGTGCCTGAAACTGTGGATGTGTGTTGAGTGTGCACAGAGAACAGCAAGTCAATGAGCCTTGTTTATGTAATATATAAATCCAGTTTTTAAGAGATTCACTGTTTTAAAATATGGACTTAAATGTTGTGAATTAAAGGGACCTGCTTTTCTCCTGTTGTTTGCACTGATGGAACTCTATTGAAACCAGACAACTGGAAAAGGTATAAAACAGAAACAGCAGTAGTTTCAGGCCACAGAGATCTTCATTTAATCTGAGTGTGCTACTGGAATCTTAATTGTCCATTGCAAGTACCTCTTGCTCCTTTGGAGCATTTATTTTCTTTCATAGCATTTGTGTGTGTGTGTGAATGGGGGGAATTTACCAGCATATGCAATAGACAGCCTTTCTGGGAGCTCCCAAATTCAGACACTGTAGAACTGCCTCTCACCTTGCTTGAGTCAAAGACAGGATTGCTACAGTGGGGTGGCTGCTGCTGCAAAGA
>JAVCKT010020831.1:1502-13610 GCA_032273925.1 Rhynchotus rufescens
GAAATACGGGACAGGAGGAGGCTCAGTTTAATCAATTTTCTATTGTTCTGCTGTAAAAATAAGAGGACAGACAGCATGATGGTTATCAAACTGTTTTTATAAAAGGAGGTTTCTTTTCCAGACCTAGAATCTCATAAGAAACTGGGCTCATGTGACTTCTGAAAACTGCGTTTCAAGAGCAGGTGTTTGAAGAGAAGAGCTTAGGAAAAAACAATTTGTGACTGTGATCTCAATGTGGATCATTTTCACTGATGTAAAAAAACCTCCTCCTGATGTAGAAAGCCATCCTCCTCATTCATCCATGACCATTAGCACAGCAGTATGTACAACCTAGATTACTATTTACTAAAGAATTTTTTCACTGAAAAATGCATGGCTGCTTTTTTGCTATATATTATACTTAAAAAAATAAATGAGAATCTTATATTTGAAACACTGTGCTCTTGATAAAGAGCATCTTAGGAGAAAATAGGTCTAGTGATAGGTTAATAATGGAAAGCAACCATCTCACCACACAAACTCTACTCCAAAAATGGTGGTTTGAAATCTGTTTCGTATTGAGACACAGCCTTTGAGAATGAATATATGCTTTGCACGAAAATTACCACTGCATCTGTATTAAACATTGATTTACTCATTTTCAGGGCTTTTCTAATTCAAGTATTATTCTCAGATTTTGTGGCCCACAGGCCTAGGAATAGGAAGTAGCATTTATTTATGATTACCAGACAGCTGGTTTTTGTTGACCAAGGAGACCATGCCTTTAAGAGAAATTAAAAAATGCAGAGAGGATGATCTCAAAAAAAACCCCAAACTTAAAGCCTTATTGTAATTTTTCCCCAAAAAAATACTGTGATGAGTGACAAAGACATGGCACACTGCACAACCAAAATCATGAACAAATGCATGTATTTCTGATTAATAGCTCTCAGACACAGGATATTGCAACTCAGTTAAACAAAAGAGAAAGCAAAATTCCACACCAGCATAGGTAAGGTCAGTAGCCTGAACAGTGTGAAACTCCATATAGAAAGAAATCACATTCTCACATACTTAGCAATACACAACTGAGCATTCCCTAGAGTATCTTTACTATTGCCAGCATTTAATCTGGCAATTATGTATGATCTGAATGAAATGAATCTCAACATTGATATCATTACCCACACAGGTTCCCAGAAAATTGTATTTAATGAAGTACCTGAACACAAGAAACTCTGAAATATTTATCCACAGTCAAAGCTAGGAGTTGATTCAGGCCTCTTATTTGTAGTGTAGCTGATTTACAAAATATGATTTATTAATTCAGAAATATTTGACTAAATGATTTGAACAAAAGCGTTTCAAATTGCTATCCTTCCTTTTGAAATATAATTCAGAGTAGCTTTTTTAGATAACTAATGAGAAAGTTGAAGTCAGAAACAAAGCAAGTTTTCTATACTTTGCAGCTTTTATTTCTGCTTTTGTTTGGAAGGCAATGCAACAATGAGGATATGTTTAGTTTCTCACATTTTTACTATTTTAAAATAAGCACTTTTCCTCTTTTTCCCCACTTCATTTTCCAGGGAGAGGAGTAACAATAATTCTAAATAAAACAATCTTGACCTGTTCCAGGTTGGGGCAGGAAGGAGAAAAACAAAGGCTACATCATCCGCGGCCTTTGATAAAAAAACATAATCATATCTGAATAGACCCCAGTCAGACCCTATAATCTGTGACCAACAGTGTGATTTTTGATATTTTTTTGGCCAGTTTTCATCTGCCAGAGCTTGTGGCCCTATTCAACTTTGGCACCTCTTCCTATTTGGTAAGTTTCTTGCACTGTCTATTTAGCTGTAACTTCAGAAATTCCTCTGGGTTGGAGAAGGATGTTTGTCTTTGCCTTCCAACATACGAATGGAGTCAGGCTATGAGATAACACCTAATACATCTCAAATTCTGATCAGAAGCCGTTACATTTAATACCTACAGCTCATATTCCTTTAAGAAAACTATCCCTATCCCTTCTGGTTAAAATCATCTTTTGCTCTGATGTGTAGAATAGCTTTATTTTAGTAAATTTCTGTTTTGTATATTCAATTTGTTTTCAGTTCTCATCTAAATGCAGCTTGATGGACCTGAGTAATGCGTGAGTAACACACATTAGGCAAGGCAAACTTCAAAATAAGTATGATGAGACACAGGGAAACTTTCTGCTAAGTGAAAAGGAAAGAGTTTGTCGGTCACTGAAAAAACTGTTTTTAATAGGAAAACAATGAAGAAATACCAAAGACTACAGTCAGTCTTTTAAATCAAGGCATCTTGCTTGTTGATTTAAAACCCCATTAAAATCAACTGTTTTAATCAGTCCTCCCATCTCCACCCTGGTTGCGTGTACTATCACTTCAGGCACCCTGCCTGATTTTGAAGGATAGCAGAGGCTATTCGTAAATGTGTTGTGTTATTTTAGCTGTATTCTTGTTTTTACAAGATGCTTGAAGATTTCTAATCTTTCTTTTAAATTACAAAGTGATATTTGATTACAATATCTGTTCCCATGAGTGCTTTAGTTTTATCCTGACATAAATTACAGGGTGATTTCTCTTTATACTTTCTGTAAACATCATCCGAACTGTAACTAGAGTAGGGACAAAGAATGGATAGAGAAAGGTAAGGTCAGTACATTAGCTTCCTTCATATGCCAGACTTTTCCAGGCAGGATCAAAACAGCTATTATGGCTTAATTTATTTTTTATTTTGGCAGTAGCCCTGCAAGTGAGCTCCCTGTACAGGGCTCCCCTAAGTACCATTTGTCACATCAAAGACCTTGTGTTTACAGCTATCTCATGGCACCTTGTGGCTACAAGGTTTGCACTTCTCACATTTGCCAAATGTCAATGAACTATAAAATAATTAGCTAGGAATAAATAATTAGCTAGGAATCAAGCCATTTAACCTGAATCAATTTGTGACACCCTTGTTGTCTCAGCGCTGGCTCCATCACCTGTGTTAGCACTACGTGGGCAGTCCCATTTGTGTCACCTTGAAATGGGTCTGATCATACATTAGTTAGCAGTTATTCACACATTGCCCTATGGAATAATTTCAGAGAGCTGTATAACTGAGGAGATGAAAAGGAGTTGGATTTCACTGCTGGTTTAATAAGTGCAGCTGTTCCACCCTGACATCCCTTTGCTAAACGTTCAGGAAACTCCATGCCCTAACACATCATTAAAAAAACAAAAAGAATTCCGTATTCTCCTGAGCATCTCAACCCTAGATAAACAGGATAGTTTAAAATATATCATCTGCCTTAAGTCCCATATAGCTACCACCGAAACAGACAACTTTGAAGTGCTTCCAAAGGTTACGAACTCTAAGGAAATTAAATTCCAAGTTTAGTTGAGTCATGGCAATATTATAATGTGGGACTAGGCCAACCAAGTTTGAATGTGGCAGTCCAGCCAGTCAGCAGTATGGCCATGCTTGCAAAGCTCATACCGGCCCAAAGCATCAGCTTGGTGTCCTTCTGGACCACTGGATCCTGCTCTCCCCTCCAGAGCTCCAAGAATGTGCAGAGTTTATCAGATCACTTTAGAGGGAGAAGGGCAGATAAACTGTACTTAATGATGATTATAGCATTGTCTGCCTAAAGTGATGTTGCCATGCAAACATTAAATGAAATGTTGTTCCCTTGCCTCTTTCATCTTGTCCGGGAAACTCTCAAAGACATAAGACCTCTTACAGTCTCTGCCTTAAAATTATAGCACCGATACTGCACAGTTACTGGTGAAGTGTTACACTCAATCCTAAACGCATCCAACTAATATTTCTGTGCTAACTCAGAGTATAGAAATGACCTAGTAGTTTTTCTTCATCTGAAGCTTGACTCTACAATGGGAGGGGATGGGATGTTTGACCTATTAAGGAGCATGTTCATCTCCAAGTTCCAGACCTGGGGTTAAAGGCCAAGCAATCCTTTATGTGCGTGGATATATATTTAAGTGGAAAGGTTGAGTCCGTACTTTAATGATAACTAACATGCTGTCATCACCATGCAGCTGCATATATGATGTGCTGGTGCAGCTACTCACCCATTAATTTTGACTAAGCCCTTTTAATATGAAGCTAAATAACTTCAGTCATTTTTGAACGCTGTTCTGATAGATGTTTGTAGTGACCATAAAAATTGCCAAAATGATAAAAATGTCAAAAAATACTTGTGAAGTCTTTTCAATTAAATAAATAAAAAAAGTAAAGTCTTCATGATCAGTGCAAGGTCTGCCTCATGTTTGCCAGTGCTGCTTGATGTCTCAGAGCATGGTGGACAACAGGGCTTTATTGAATTGCTTCACATTAGAGAGTCAGTACTACATAGGAATGCAGGAAAGTATTCGAAGGCATACGAAATTTATGCCATCCTCCTGCTTGCTTGCAAATCTCTATTCAGCTCATGCGGCTCTAAATCTGTCGCCCACCAAGCTGTGACTTCAGCACCTGCTGCTCAAAGTGGGAAGAGACCCTCTCTGGTGGCCTCTGAACTGGGCAGCTCTCAAACAGTGAGAGATGTCTTAGGATATTGCCTATGGGTTAAGATACTGCCTCTCTGACAAATATTTCGTAAGACAGAAACTGAGAAAAGTGTCGTTCATTATTTCTTCCTATGCATACATCCATGCAGTTTAAGCTTACTAAAAACTGTATGTGAGCCTCAAAGAAAGTACAATGGGAAAAAATAAGGAAAACTCGGATACAGATTTTCAAGGCAAACATGGAATCTGGCTAGTCACTGCCTCCATGGTTTACTAAGAACTGGATATCAGTTTTTACATTTAGACTTCAAAATATCATCTGGAAGTTTCATTCTGTGATAAATGTTTCTCAAGCTGCTATTGAAGAGGCAGTAATTGGACATCTCAAACTTTTAAACCCCCTAGTCAATCAAGACAAGCTTTCAAGACAGCAGAAAGCCTATCTTGATCATTTTATTATGGGATGATTGCAGGCGGTTACACCTGAGTTCTCCCCCCTATTCGGCTTAAAAGAGATTTCTCCTCTAGATCTCATGCTGCATCTTCAGTCCATCTCTAAGTTCCTGTCAAGTATGACCCTACTAAGAATACTTATTTCAAAACCTGCTGGAGAGATCAATGTCTTAAGGATTTAGAAGGACTTAAAGTAAATATGAAACTGATTGGTATATACTGTTTTTAGTTTAAGCTCATATGCCACTATAAAAAATGCTGTTATGATTTTGAAAATAATCTTAGATGATTTGGATGACTATGCTGATTAAAAGCCTACTGTGATGTTCCTACATAACATAGATGCAAGAGAAAACCAGCTATTATATATTAATACTGAATAAACACAGAAAAGAGCTTTACCGCAGGGTAATATACACTGAAATGAACTGAAAAAAGTGAACATCATTTAGAGGCTAGAGATAAGTGAGACAAAGTATATAGAGATACCCACATATATTCAGCTTTAGGTATTTTATGTGCCCATCTATATGAAAGTGTATACCTGTTACTTTGTACCTGAAAATACAGCTTAGAGCTCCAGGTTCTTCAGTGAGGCCATTATAGCACTCTCCTAGCTCTTGGAGGCATTTTGGCTGTTGGAGGTCTTGGAAAGGATCTGAAAGAGGAAAGAAAAGGTCAGAATTTCAGGTGGATAGATCTGAGCATTGCTTAAGCAATATTTAAGTTGGCCAGTTAATCAAAGCAACAAGTACAAAGCGTTATTTCTAATAGGACATGAAAGCCTGCTGGCTTTGGCTTCCTTCTGGAAGTGACTCTGGACAGAGGCAGAGCCCAGTTCTCATCCTGGTGTAAGTCAGGAAGAATTCTGCTAAAACTGGGCCAACACTGAACAAGTACAGGCAAGTTTAGAATCATCCTTGATATTCCAATGCACAGAAGATTGCATGGTGAGTTATACAAAACCCTTGTTATAGATTAATTTTATCCATAGCCATATGTGAGCTTTTCCTAGCAGCATGAGTTGGCCAGTTCCTGAGCCGGTGCTGAAGGATATAAGGTTATAGCAGTTAACCTACCCTTGAATGGCAGAGCGCCATGGGTCATTGGTAAAATGGAAGGCTTAGCAATGGATCAAATTGTATCTGCCAAGTATATTTATCTTTCTGCTTGCTAAGTGTTAAAGAGGCCTGGTGACATTGATAAGGGAACTGTTGCTTATATTTGCAAAGCCTAAATACATCAGGTCATGACCCTGGTTGGATAAGTGGTAGCTAAACTCTTATGGCTTCCTAAGAGCAGAAAAAAATTACAGCACTGGTAATTGGGCACCAGCTATGGAAGAAAACGTGAATGGCTATAAGCACAAAGGCAGATTATGACTTTCCACCTCCTTGGCATGCTTTAGCGAGGACACGGACCATGCCACTTCAGTCTGATCTTCACAAAGGGGCTGTCTTTGAACAAGCCGAGACTGACAGCTTTTTTTCTGCCTCTGTGTGGGGTTAAAGTCTGGCCCTGGCACTCATGTCACTGGTGCATGACAAACGGCGCAGGAGCAACACTTTGGAGACACAGCGGCCCTCGGCAGCCCCCTTTGTTGCCCGGACAGAGCAGTGTTCTCGTGTAGCACCAGACTACAATGGAGGTGCTGGCCAGCGCTTTGGTCAAGGATGGAGCTGGCATAACAGACCTGCAGCCGTGCAGAACTAATCTGCGGCCGGGCCTTTCCTGTGCGATAAGCCCGGCCCAAGTAACCTAATCTGCAATGGGAAATCACACGCACACAAAAAAAGAAGTGCCCAGCGTTTAGTGAGGGCCTGAATTTTTTCACAGCCATTTGAAGGTTGCCATTGGGGTCCTCTGGCCATTTGATGTGGCAATTAGCAAGAGGACTTTTGTACTCTGCCGAGATGAAACGGCCCTCTTCAATAATTATTTTATGCCTTGAACAGAAACAAAAAGAGCCTAAAGAACAGATAACATCATTACATCAAACAGCAAGTGGGTTGTGCTTGTAACTATCATCTTTTATTAAAGCAAAGTGTTACTTTTCCCATGAGAAAAATCCTCTGAAATCATAAGACAAGATTTCCACCGTTACCTCTAGACTCCACACATTTTTATTTAGGTTTCTAACCCATTCTATTGTTTGCATTCATTTTCTCTTGGTTCTTTTCTAAAACTCAGTTTGAAATATTAGCAATCTACAGGAAGAGAAGTGCCAATACCATCTGCAAGCTCTTGTTTTTTGCCACAGGAGCCAAGCAAGTTGAAAGATCCAGTATCAGATTACTTTCTTGTACACTTAAAAGCTCACTTACTCTCCATCAATAATTTTACGCAGGATACCTTTAAGTGGGAATACTTGGATTGCTCCCAAGCAAGTGAGATTGCTCAGCATAGCCCATGCTGGAAAAGCTACATATGAAATGCACTAACTGGCTTCCCTCTTACTAGTGGGGGAGATAACGATTTCTCATGATTCCTCCAAAGTAAACATATTTATTATAACAAATTAGTGGCAATAAGAGTTGACATATATCAGCACTAAAGTAGGATGAAGAAAGCACAAAATTGCCAACTAATTTCCAGTACAAAAGTCAGCTGCATTTTATTATCAGTAAAAACTCCTGCAGCTCCCCTCACCTAACAAGCAGTTTGTAGTTCAATAGGTGAGGAAACTGAGGCCTCAAAGTACCTTTCTAATAATTACAGAATAAAGTTATGACCATACCATCAGCTCCTAATTTATTACACCATTCTGATTCTCTGCAGAGAATTAGACTTTTAAAAGAATTGATTTGTTGTCCATATCTGTAGATGGAGAAAGACTTAGAGTAACAGACACACAGATACTTGACAAACGAATCTAAATCTATGCTTAGGATTTAAAGAAGCAACCTCACTTTTTTTCTTTAATAGTTTATTGAGGGATCTTTATGTGGAGATGGAGACTCCTTCTCCTGCAACACTTTTTTTCTGCAGGAAATCAGATATAAGCTATGGATATACTGACTTGTCTGGGATGCAATTAGAGTTCTTTTACTTCTTTCCCAACTTTCTTTTATCAATCTCATATGCTAATGAAATGACATGTCTTTACAGTGTATTGATCTTTTGCAAACCTGTAGTCTTCTGCATCTCTGCAATAAATTTGCACTCTAAAGTGCAAATTTAGGTATAGTTATTCAGACATGAATGTTGCTACACATACTTTTCACCCACACTCTAAAAATTCTTAGCTCATCCAGTGTCCATTTATCAGCATTTAGTCCTAATGAAATAAATTATTTTTTAAATGCAGAATGAATGGGCTTAATTATGTTCTCACTCATGTAAGTGTGCTTTAAATCTGTGGACTTGCTCCACTATAAACTGAGTAAAAGGGACAACAGCATCACATGCAGTATGCTCTTTTTCCCCCCAGAAAGACAGAGTGAAAGCAATTTCACTGGCAGTTGCTCTTCCACTTGCCAATTCCATTACATAAAATGAAATTACTTGTCCACTCCCAAGGAGTTACCTAAACATATGTGCTACAGATTAGGTTTCATAGCTCCACTCCTTTGAGTCATAAAAGGTTTTGTTTCATTAACAGTGAGCTTTTCTACAAAGTTTTTGAACAAGTACAAAATACACTCTACTCAAAAAAGGTAATAGGTTATTTGTGTTAGTTGGAGCAGGGTAGATAATTTGCACATCATTACTTTGTCAGTAAGTCCTGCCTTGCTCTAGTTCATCAGTTTTGTTGTTCATCAGATTTGGGAAGTGACCAGTAAATTACTCTTAAACTACATCTCAATAATAATTGAGTGCTACAATTCAAGCAGAATTTTTGACCTTCCCCATATCCCAGTTAGCCATAAGCATCTTCCTGGTGGAGAAAAAAATGCATGCAGCAATTTAGATGTCACAGTGTGCAGCTATTTTCAGCATTTGCTTAAAGCTCACATATATTCCTACCAAAGAGCACTCACAAGGAGCTGCAACACAGCCGACTCAGACTCGCACCAACGTTCACATCGATGTTCACAGCAGCAGGCTGCACGATGTGCTCAGCTCTTGCACGTGCTGTGGCCAGGCTGGTCGTGGGTACCAAGAGACCTCCATGGGAGGCGCTCTGCCCAACACCAACCTGAGCTGGGCAAACAGCACCACATCGGCAAGACACACGGACCCGTCAGGCAGGGGCTAAGCAGAGCGAAAGAGGGTGCTGAGCTACACAACAATGAACACTCCGCCAGTGTTCAGGGCTCAGAGACAGGAAAAACCTCAATAACAGATATTGGAGCACAACTCCATCAGGGCATTATGGATTTGGAGGAGCCCATACAGTCATTTGGACCCATAGCTACAAGACAGCACATGTCTCCCCATAGGGAAACACAGCAGCAGCTTGGACTATGGGAGTTAGAGTCGCACAGAGCCACTCAACACATGGCTATGGCCTGAGCACTTACACAGACACAGAGGTAGCTCCTTGGTCCAACCTGAGTCCTGGGCTCTGTGAGGCCGGTGCTACACAGGTACAAGTGACACATCCCAATCAGCACAAAAGGAGCTAGAATTGCTGTCATGTGTCATGCTCCTAAGGCTGCTCCACTGCAGTGAAGGTTGGCTCAAGAGCAGAAGTGATCCCCATTTCAGAAACACTTCAGTGTGTGGCCAGTTGGTCTCCTCCAACTTCAGCAGGATTCGGGCTCCAGCTTAACCACTTAAGTGAGATATTTAGCTTTAAAATCCTATTTAAGGACTTACTTCCATGGTAGAGTTACACTGATTTGATCTAGGATATGAATTTAATTGATTTAGATAATTCAGTACAAACTCTTGTGGGGATATATTAATTTTATCCTAAAAAGAACAACTATTGTCTTAAATTAGCTTAGGTCTGAAGTAAATTAAAGGTGATATTAATCTCCTCTGTTTAGCCAAACCTTAATAATGTTGACTTCAAAAACTGACTGAAGTTAAACCAATGCACTTTTCCTCTGGACACAAGACTTTTGACCCTGTTGCTTCAATTATGCAGCCTTCACTCTTGGATAAAATGATTCGGCCATCATCCCACAGCAAGTGGGTGTGGAGAGAAACCAACAGTGCTACATATGCTCCCTTGAGCCCTTTCACAATAAGAACAGATTCTTTTGGTAGCAATATTTTTTTAAAAGCATAGGCAAAACTTTTTGGATTTAAAATAATTCTAGCAGTCAAGTTCTCTCTTAAGTGCTCGCTCTCTCTGTATATAAGCTTTTGTGTATACATATATATATATATAAAGCTTTTATATATAAACAGTAGATTTTCTCAGAGTTTAGGTAAAATAGGAGAAGTCTATTCTAGAGGAAGAGAAAGTTGCTACAGTTTGAAGAGATTTTTTTTTTTCAGCCTTGGTGGTGGGGGAAGCGAGCATAGGTAGAAAACCTTAGTACAGGATGAGTACAGAAGTTTCCTGAGTATGTAGGGGGAGAAAATGGTACTGTGGCCGTTCACCCGAGTGCTTCTTGCAGCAGTCTTTTATTTACCTTTTTTTGGGTGATAGTAATATGCATTGTCTCAAACACTGTTATGGTCCCAAAGACCTGGAGTAAATAAGGACTGTCAGAATTAATTCGTGCTCACAAAGTCTGCTTATGCTTAGATTGCAGCAAAAATTGGAGGAGATGCTGGCACATCAATGAATTCAAACGACTACGGTTATGGAGGACAGAAAAGACCTCTTGAGGACGGAGGTATGCCTTCATTACTGTTGCATTTTTTTTCTTCCTTATGGCTTGGCCACAGTGCCAGAAAGATTGCAGGTGGATTTTTTTTATTATTGTTTTTGTTTTATGTTTCTATAGCACAACATAAAACCGTTTTGTTCGCTTTATAGATCACAACATGCTTTTTCATTTTCATTAAATGGAGAAAATTCTTTTAAAACTTTTTGCTCTGTAATTGAAATCTGAAGTGATTTAAAATGTTTTCAATACAATTTTAATGCAGTAAAGAGGAAAAGATATGCTGGGGGCATGGGCAGATAAATTCATAATTGGGTGATAGTTTTTGCGCAGGTTATGTCATTACAGCCCTTTATTGTATAGGGTTGATTACAGCTTATAAGTTACAATTAGAGCAGGAAGTGGTCACTTCTTAAAATTGGTTGGCTTCATATGCGTTGTTTCTGCACAGACTCAGACATGTTAATGCATTTCATTGTAAAAGCATAGGACTTTAAAAAAAGACAGGAAAGTGGATTTTCTATCTTGTAGGTGTTTTTGCTCACTAATGTCTGAACATACAGTGTGTGTGAACAAAATTGTACTTAAATCTCCTAACTTGATGCAGCTTTTTGGATTTGCTTTATAATGCAGTAAAGCTTTTTCCTGAAATGTGTTCTTCCTTTTCTGTTAGCTAGTTTGAACTTAACAGGGTTTGGTATATTTAATAGAGACTCAAAATCCTGGCTAAATTGTGGAGAGAAATCTGAGCTTGTTTAAATGTTCTCGTAGGTGTCACGTAAGAGCAATGCTTTTTTTTCTTCCTTTAAGAGGATTGAAACTCAGTCTACAGAGTGTAACTAAGGCTTTATATCAGGAGTTCTTGTGTCCCGTAATGAAGTTTTTTCTATTAACGGTGAGGTTTTTAATATACAAAAAATGAGCTAATGATGCTTCAGATGATATATGTAATGTATTCTTTTTATTTTATGTGTAGATGGCTCTTGGACAAGTCCGAGCAGTACAACACACTGGGAGGGAATGCCCTCTCCTTTTAAAGGCAGGAATTTTTATTTATTACCTGTGTTTAGTATGTAAACATGAAATAAACTAGTGGATCTTTTCTGGATTGACACAAATATATCTTGGAATATGTGTCTCAGTTTTTGCTGCACATAAATTATGGTGATTCATATAACCTTTATTTTGGGGTGGGAAGAGAGCATCTGAAGTGTTATCTTTTCAGATATAGGTTAACTGTGCCTTTTATTCCTTTATTTGTACAAAAAGGATTTGGATGGTAGTGATGTAGTTGCTTTGAATCTGCTTTTTTTTGAAGTTTTATGCTATGAAATGCTTGATATTTGGATAGGGATTTCATATTGATGTTCAGAGTGAGATTGCATTGCTATGTGATATTGTTGTATTTTTAGATACTT
>JAVCKT010020831.1:23785-36489 GCA_032273925.1 Rhynchotus rufescens
GTGTTTCTCTTAACAGGTAAGCCGGGTACAGATCCCAATTCAGCTGCGTGGGCAGCTTATTATGCTCACTACTATCAGCAACAAGCACAGCCACCGCCCGCGGCCCCTCCTGGCGGACCAGCTACAACCCAAACTAATGGACAAGGTAAAACAGATTTCTTACTCTTGCAGGGGCAAAGTCCCTCTTTATTATTGTATTACGTGTTGGTAGCTATAAACATATATGTGTGTATGTATATATATATATATTCTTTATTTTGGAAAACCCTTGCTTATAGTTTTCAACACTGATTTTCTTGCAATTCCAAAGAGATGTTTCTCTGAATGAGATTGCATTATCTGAATTAATAACGTCTACTTACTCTGGGTGTAGGTAAAAGTAGAATGAGCCATACTGTCATAAAATGTTACTTGTTTAAACAGTTGCGTTACTTTAAATAATTACTTTAGTTGTACTACTATAATTTTTGTGTCTGGGTGAGGCCTAAACTTTAACCTTAAGGTTGCTCTTTTCTACTGTAAGTGGTACACACTTCCTAAATTCTGAAAGCACGATAAATTTTTATGATTTCTTTTAGTGTGGTGACATTTGCATTCTTGGTTTTAGTATTCTGTTGTTTCTTGTGTTTGTAGTAGCTTAGAGTAGCTTGGAGTACCAGATAGTTTTATTGGAGGTTTTAGGTTTTTTTGGTGTGTGGGGTTTTTTTTCAGTGTCATATTGAAATGTTGTTATCTGGGCTTAATACCAAAACATTCAGATGGCTGTTTGTATGTTGTTCTAGCCATAAAACCAAAGGTTAGAAGTTTTAACATGTTTTTAATTAAATTCAGGAGATCAGCCGAATCCAGCACCAGCGGGACAGGTTGACTATACCAAGGCATGGGAAGAGTACTACAAGAAAATGGGTATGTGTGCATATTTATCTGTTCTTGCAAAGTTGTTAGAGGAGACTTGCATATTTCATTTCAGATTCTTACAAAATGGAGTACTGCACCCATCCATCCTCTGAATTCTAGTACTAGAAGTGCCGAAGTTTGAAAACCAAACTTCTTAGGAATAGAGATGAGATTTTAGAGAAGTACCTTGTAGCTAAAATTGAGTTGATATGTGTGAAGCACCTTCTCTTGTTCTCTGGGAGCCAGTACCTTTTAGAGCTTTCCATTTAAATGCCTTTATATTAAGTATATTTTTAAGTTTTGAAGTTCAGTTTTGGTGTGCTTTTTTATGAAGCTTGTTTCGTTGTTTGGTAGTTGTGTTACCTAATGCTCTTAACACAGTTACTTTTGACTTTGACTTTTTATGATCATATTGAGGTGTCATGAGTACTTTTCATTTATATGTCTTTTGCAATGTTTAAAGGTGCATTTAAATCATAATTTTTATATTGCTACTATTTTTGAGCGTTAGTGTATATTGCTTAAACTAACTTTCCAAGTGAAATATATTGGCGTGCATGTTAACTGTTTTATAAATAACTTACTGAGTGAGGAAGGAATACACGGTGTCCATGCCAAAGGTGGTGTTTGGTTTTAAATCAGAATGCCTTGCAGGTCATTTTTACCATATTGTTCTCCCATAAATGTGGATGGTTTACATTTTGTACACTGTAGGCCGGTGGATTTTTGTATACTTGAGCTTTTTCTGGTATCCGTCTAACCAGGTATAAAGCAGCATCTGGTTTGTTTTTCTTTCTGCCTTCTACCTGCTCCCCCTCTTTGTCTTGCTGTAAGAAGCAGAGTAGCAGAATAGCAAGTTTTATTCCTCTTTTGAGCATTCAGTGGAGTTGAATACAAACTGGACACACTGACTTTATTCATTATTTTAGCATAGCAGAAGTGATGAAATGAAACAGGAAAAAATATTTCAAGAATTATTCCTGACGTACAAGTATGAAAAATTCAATGGAATTCCTAAACACTCTGATGGCCTTTTTCATTATTCTCTTCCTTGTTAATGATGTTTTTTATTTAATGCATCTGATGGATCAGCTTGTGTTCTTGAACTCTTAAGTACTAGAGCTTTTTCTTTTTAAGAATAATTGTTTGTTGGCGGGGGCTTTGATTTGTCACTCTTGGAAAGAAAAGTCTGGTTATGTCAGCCTGTGTTTTCTCAGGTTACATACCAGCTAGTGAAAGTTGCTGAGATGGAGTTTTGAGGATGAAGCCCCCAAAAAGACATGAGACAGAAAGGGACAGACGATGAGGGATGTAAGGAATTGCTCTTAATTTGTAAGCTAGATAAAACCCCAGAGAGCAAATCAGTGAAAACAGAAAGGCAGTTCTGCTCTTAGCTCTTCTAATTTAAATTGGGTCCTTTCTGTGAAAGGAGATCTCATGATGTTTAGGCCTTTATAACTTGAATATGTGAAGCATGAGAACTTGTCTGTTGCTTCAGAATGTTAAAAATTGAGATGAAAGATACTCTTTCTATTAAGATGCACTTAAAGCAGATGAAGTAACCTTGAAATGCAAAGATTTCCCACTTTAGTTTTAAATCACCTCTAGATGGTGCTTTTTTTCGTGTCCCTTAGCAGCAACAGCATTAAGAAGTTAGAGCTGGCAAATGGGAAGGAACTCCGAGCAAATTGTTGCTCTCCAGATGCAGTTTGCACTGCTTGCATGTTGTCGTGCAATGCTGCAATGCTCCTCTCATTGCAAAAGAGAAAGGTAGGAATTGCAGGACATTCTTCAACAGTAATTGAGACTTTTCTCACCTGTTTGTATAACAGTCCATGCTCTTTCAAAGAGCTGAACTCCCTCAACTTCCAAAGCTCAAGTAGTTCTATTTTTGCTGCTGAAGAAAACCAGCCCTTGTCATCTGTATGGCAAGGTCAGAACCATGTTGAGCAAGTTGCTGTGATACTGCAGTTCGCACTTGAGATGATTTTCCAGTAAGAATTTTGACTGTTAAGTGCAAATGACCCCAGAATGCTAAAGCAGTACTAAATAGCTCATCAAAAACATTGAAAAACCTACAACTGTAGGTAAAAATGCATGCATTTCTCTTGATTCTAAAATGTTCAAATGCTGTTTTGCAGAGTGCCTCCTTTTCAGTGTTTTTATTTTTTTTTTTTTAATTCTAGGAGTATTGCCTGAATACCAAATAAGTTAAAATAAGTCTAAAAATTTAGACTGAAGTAATTAACTTTCACATAGTTAACCTTACTGTTCATGAATCTCAGAGCTGACCAAAACTGTGTTCGTGATGTTCCATAAATTCATAGAAAATGCTTTAAATCTGCTTTCAGTGTTACCAGGTAATAGGAGCGCTGCTTTCAATTTAACTTTTGAAGATAGGTCTTCAGTTGAGGATAACACTATCTACATACTTTTTCTTTCCCCTTTCAAGAGTTGAAATAGATTTGCAAAATTAAAGCCTACAGAGCTCCCAAGGTCAACAGCTTCCCCTAAATACAGACAGATTTGAGTAAATGATCTACATGTCATTATAGGAGCTGGTGTTTTTATCAATCTTTCTAAAATGCACAAGATTGATGCCTTAATTCAAGGCTTCCATAATGAAATAGTGGAAGAGTTCCTTAATGATTCCTTAGCTGTAAAAGGCAAGGAGAAAGGAAAATCTTTCTACTTGCTGAATTTGCCACTCATGAGCGAGAAATGCAGAAGCTTGTAGAATCATGAGGCATTTTCTTTCATGAAAAGCATTCTCTGTTTCTCATATTCCATTATATGTAATTTATCACTCCTGTTCCTTAAGGCCTGGCCGGTGAACCCTGCTGTGGGCGAGCACACGCTCTTGCAGGGCAGCTCTGAGCACTGAGAGGTGGTTTTGTGCAAGCTGCTGAGCTGCACACGCAGGATCAGAATTGCTAGTAGTGCTTGGTAGAGGCACAGCACAATTAAATATTTTAAGTTTTTCCTAATCCTTTTGAGAAAGGAATTGAGTGGCCACCCAGTTTTCTGCGTTTGAGCTATTACTCAAATTTCAGCTCCACTTTGAATTTAGCTCTTAAATGTCTTGTTGTAATGGACAGAAAATGTTCTGATTTTACCATAACTTATACTAGCAGAGTTACACATTTGTAAATCCTGAGATAATTTATAATTTATCTTAGGATAATTTATGATGCCATTAAAGACTATTTTGATTAAAATTATTGACTGGAAATATAAATGCTGCCACGTTCATAAATTGAGCAACGTGTGGCTTCAGCTCTTAAGATTTGAGGAAATCTGAAGTAGTTTTTCTATGATGACTGATGCTTTACTGTGTAACTCACAGAGTAATGGAGAAAGTTTTTATTTGATTTTAATCAAATGGTATCTACAGAGTAAATGAATGGCAAACCTAACTATAAATTGCATCTGTGGTTGGAAAATGGAAGATTATGTTTTGGATGCATTCAGGATAGTACTTGGCCAAAGGTTCAGACCATTTGCTTATGCAGTATTTTAGGAAAAGATTGGGAAAATGCATGTAAGAATGTGAATAGCTAAATTTTCTGTGTAGAAGGTCATTGCAGTATCTTCCACCTGATATCTTCAACAGCTTAGTAGAATTTTCAGATATTGATATTCCTGTGAGATTCATCAGTGGGCTTGGTTCTGAGTACGTGTTGACAACTACTCAGCTTTCTGAGATGAGGTGGCTTCACTTGGGACTGAAGACTGATCCCCCAGTTCCTCTCAGAAGCGGAAGCAAAGCTTTAACTGCAGCATCTCAGTATCACAGTGTTATGTTTTGGAAGTTTAAATAGCTGCTTATCTTTAAGCAACTATTGCTTAATTTTAAACCCTTCTATCTGCATGTATTCAAGTCTGAGTGCAGATGTGGGGCTGTTGATAATCATGGGCACCCTTTGCAGTGTTAGCTGGCAAAGGAGCTTTGACATAAGAATTTACCAGGGAGGTGTTGGCAACCCTGGATTGCCTTGGAGGTTTCTGAATTAGAAGAAGCAGAGGTGTCCGAGTGGAGCCTTCTGTGGGCAAATAGCACAGCTGAGGTGACTACATTCTTTTTTTTTGGATACGTTAGAGACCTGCATCTTTATCAAGTTTTTATTTTGCAGTTTAATTGTATTGAAAAGATTGTTGTTTTTAAGTCTAGAGTTGCATGTATGTGTAGTGTTAGTCCTAGAAGCCTTGGAACTCAAGCAAGGTTTGGAAGTTGTTCCAGGACCGTCTTCTGTGATAAAATAAGCGAGCAACAAAGATAAACCTAATCTGCATTAATCCAGGATTTGCATTGTCAAATGTCATGATTGTGAGAGTTGATAAACTAGCATCTGGTAATTAATTTAACGAGGGCTGTACAACAGAGTTAAAATCAGTGTAGGCAGGTGAGCAAAAGTGATGTCCCTTGATGACCTGTATTTTAATCTAACTGTTTGTTCCAAGTCGGTTAGTCTAGCCCGCTCAAGACCTTTGTTATGGGACATGATTCAAGAAGGTGGAAACACCTGCCCTTCCTGTGCACCTTCAGGTTCGCCTTACGTGGCAATCCCTGGCAATCCCATGGCAATTAAAATAGGGTGAGTGCTTAGACCAAAAAAAAAAGATGTTTCAAGATCTTAGGAGAGGTGTTGCGAAGAGCAAGGTAACGTTCTGCCGGCCGTGGGGTTATGCAAGTTTTCCCGTGGTGGCTGCAGCAAGAAAGCTGTGTGGTTGAACTGCCCTTCCCCGCAGGTCAAGCGGTTCCTGCGCCCACCGGGGCGCCGCCGGGGGGCCAGCCCGACTACAGCGCCGCGTGGGCCGAGTACTACCGGCAGCAGGCAGCCTACTACGCGCAGACGAGCCCGCAGGGAATGCCGCAGCACCCCCCCGCGCCACAGGTACACACTTAAGCCATTCAGTGCTTCTTGGCTGCCTTCTGTTTCAGTGACTGCAGATATTTTTTGCATGTCTCCTGCTTTGTTACCTTTGGAGTATGCATCCCTATTTTTTTTTCTTCCCCCTCCCCACCCGCCCCTCCTTAGTAAACTAGCTATCAGAATAATAAATGACTTTGCTTTACTTGGTAACTTGAGTTCTGTCCATACGTTTGGTGATTTTGATTTTTTTTTTGTTTGTTTAAAAAAGAAAAACTTTCTCCTCCCAGGGTTTTGAAAACCATGCAAGAAGCCACCACCATTTACATTAACCAATTTTTCTTTCTTAAAGGCTTCACTCCTGAGTTAGCTCGGTTTAAAGGATTTTCTTTAACTTTTTGTGTATCTCTTATGTATCTCTTCTGCACAGGGCCAATAATAAGAAGTGGACAATACAGTATTTGCTTCATTGTGTGGGGGAAAAAACCTTTGTTAAATGTATGGATGCAGACGCCTTGATGAAGATCTTAATTTTGTTTGGTTAAAAAAAAAAAATAGTGTTTTTGAAAATGTACAAAATATCTATCACTACTGATAGGAGGTAATATTTCTGTGTAGAAATGAGAAATGGTTTGTTTTTAGTATTAGTGTAGATGTACACATTCCAGCAAATGTATTTGCAACTATTATGTGGTCAATGCTTTGTGATATAAATGTACTTTTTCAATGTATACTTTATCACTTTTAAAATGCCTGTTTTGTGCTTTACAATAAATAATATGAAACCTCCTGTGTCGGTAAGTTGGATATGTGGGTATGTAAAGACGTATAGGATTGTTTTGCAATGCTGAATGAAGGTACCTGTACACAAATGAGGTTCTTTGGTTTTGTTTTTCCCTCCCCCTCCATGAAATCTTGCTGGGTTTAAAAACTTGTTGTTAGTCTGTTTTTCCCTTCTTGCAGAATAGCTGTAGCTGGAGGTTCTTTCATTCATTGTATTTTTGCTGCCTAGCACTAGTAATCTTGATACCTTAATTTTCTTTCTATTTGATTAAAAGCTGCATGTGTTTAAGAAGGTGATCTTTTGGCATACTTCCATTGCATTAACAGTGAAATTTCCTTTTATACATAACCACTATTTGAGACTTGTACAGCTCTATAACAGTTTATTTTTGCTCTTAATTGAATATTTGACTTCAAAACTGTTCCTGCGTAACTATTTTGGAGCATTTTTTCAGACTAGTTATAAGTCTTGTTTTAAGTGTTTGTGCTTAAGCCTTCAGTTTAAAGTAGTTGACTTCACAGGTCAGTGCAGAAGGGTCAATGTGGTATGCATAGCAGTTTTAAAAAATTGCATCTGTTCTTGAAACGCTGTTTTGTTTGAGTGTTGGGGAGCGGTTGAGAACTTCTTGCAGAGCAGATAACTTTGGTTTTGTAAATACTCAAGGCCAGTCTTTGAATCAAATGACTCTTTTAAATATACCTGAACCTTCTTATTACGCTAATGCTCATGCTCAAAAATCTGATTCTCTTGAAATCCTATGTTTGCTCTTTGCATATTTATTGGCTCTTTGCATATGTTAGACTACATGCAATACAGTCTGTCTTGCCATTGTCTGTTGAAGTGCAGGTTTGATCCAGCCAGTATAGAACTAGCTCTATAGGGGTGAGGAGGACTGTGCTGTGTATCATCCTTGATTGTTCCTTCAAGGAGCATTGCACTGTAAGTACATCAGAATGACAAATTGATGAACTGCAACAGTATCTCTTTGTCAATGTTCCACATAATGAAAATGCCATACTTGTGTGAATATTATGTTGGAATACAGTGCTGATTATCTTAGGAAATCGTAATTGCTTCTTAATTCAGAAAAATAGGTGTGCCATTTATACATATATATATATATATATATTTACACACACAATGTGAGCTTTGTGGGTAAGTATTCTTGAAACGTTTAGCAATAGCTAAAGAAAATCATGTTTCTGTTTATCTGAGTAATAGTCTTTTGTTCATTAGTGCACCTGAGACAGAGCTACAATATTCAGTTTGTTTAAGTATGTTATGGTTACATTGAAGTCTCTTGGAACCACTTGTCAGACAGGAGCTGTTTGTCTTCAGTTAGTTTGCAGATACATAGTGCTGTAGACCTGTTTTTTGCAGAATAACTTTGTAACTGTTACTTGCTTTATCTTTTGGAATATCATTTTGTTGCTTTGAGAATGAACTTTTTTTTAGTGTGGCTACACAGAGAACAAAAAGTTAAGGTTGAAAATTGAAAGTAGTTTTATGCAGGTAATTAGCAATGTATGTATTGTGCTGTAGATGTAGAAAGAAGGAATTATTTTTATCCCTTGAAAATTAGGAATTGTTCTGGTAGTTTTAAACAAGGCTAGGATGGTATTTGCTATCTTTAGTATAGGGTATGAAGTTTAATAGTTCAGATATTTTTGCATGGTATTCTGTAGATAATCTTGTAGAATGGTGCATATATTATGTACTAAACTGAGCAGAATTTAAATTCATTGGATTCTTTATCATTCACAAAATGGAGGCTGTTGATTTTGATTCATTTAAAGTATAAAATCTTATTAATTGCAAACAGTGCAATTATTTATACTTCACAGTGCCTTCCCAGACCTTCCACCTTAGGTTCTGCTGCAAAAAAGCAACAGGTAAGCACAACCTAAGGAAGTATATAAATTAATATATTTCAGTACATTAATGTTGTCCCTGTGAGATCTTTGTGGTTGTGTATTGAAAAGCAATCAGCTGCTTTCCCCAAATGCATTGTTACTCACGGTTCCATTTCAGTTGGAAGTCTTTAAGTTTTTAAGCAAATGTTTATATTTCTAGGTAAATATGTATCTTTTTTTAGGAAAGTTGAGTAGATTGCAGTAATTAAACTTAATCAAAATAAGTAATTTTTGTTACTTTTTTGACAAATAGCTACTTATTGCAATTAAAGAATCAAAAAGTTAAAAATATGTAGGAATTACTTTGGTTAGAAACGTCAACAGCCTTCAGAAATGTTTTTCTATATTGTAGGGCACTATTCCCTCTAAACGAGTAAGGCCTAAGTATAAAGAACATAACTTGTTATCACTGAACTTGATGACTTGTCTTACAGTTATAGTGTGTTAGTGGAATCTTTAGATAATTTTGTTTGCTTATTCATACTTGACACGGTAGGAAAATAGATTCTAGAACTTTGCAGATGAGTATGACTTATTTGAAAAAGCATGTGCACCAGTTAAATGTTAACAGTACAGCAGATAATATTTTAATATCTATATAGCAGTTAGCGTTTCCTATTTCTTGATATTTTTAACTGAATTGCTGTATATTTTGCCAGTTTAAAAGTGTTTGTATGTCTTATAGATGGTCTGGTACAGTTCTTTACTTTTTAGTTTAAAGTAAAGCAGCATCTATTCAGTCTTGCTGTTGCTTATTCTGTTTCTAAAATATGCTTCTCCTCTTTCAAAAAAGTCCTGCTTTTTATGTCCATGAAAGAAAAATATTCAAAAATCCTGCCTTCATTTTCACACACAGTGCTGAAGATGCTGCAAGCACCAAATCATAGCTCATAGAATCAGGTCCTGAGATAGTTACTGCCAGTAAGAGGAATCCCTTGAGTGTTTGCCATTGGTGAGCCGATGAGCATGGACCATAGAAGGGCTCCATGTGGAAGGTAAAATTGGCAAAAACGTGACAGATTTGAAATGTATCCCATACGTACTGGTGTAGGGTATAATTTTTGTTTTGATCACTTTTCATTCTTTAAAGTACTATTTGTTTGACCATAAATGTTCCATAGTCTGTTAAGTTTTTTTTAACTGTGATTTAATAATATAAACCATCTATTCTAAGTTATATGCTTCTAAACAGTCAAGCTAGATATATTGACTTTTTGAAGTACTTCAGTTTCTTGAGCCACTTCATACTTGATGATTTGTAGCTTAATATGTCATTCAGATTCATTTTTTGACAAGTTAGGTGTGTACCATTTGGATTTTGATACCGTGAATTTAGTGTTGGGGTGAGTCATGTGTTCACTTATTCTTTTTTTCCATGCTGCTTTTTCTACAACTATTGTTCCTAAAATATCTTAACAGCCTTTTAATTGTAAGTTTAGCCAGTGGGAGGAAGTAGAGAAGAAAAAGGCAGTTTACTAGAATCCCATGAGTGTGTAGAAGGGGAGATGAACTGGCCCTAGAGCATCGCGTTCGAGGTAGCCTCACTCCCAGCTTGCTCCCTGCGGGGCTCCAGGCAGGCCCGGTTGTGCCGAGCAGAGTCCTGATTTTTCCCACTCTATGCCCAAACTCTCAGTTCTTGGGAGGACAGAGAATGTGACTGGGGTTCTTCTGATTCAGTAAGAAAAACTGGACTTTCTTGGAAGTGTAATGATCTTGCCCAAAGGGGTCTTTAAACCTTTCCTGCCTTTTCTTCCCTAGACTCCCACAAATAGTAGAATGCCAAGAGTACCAAAACTTTAAAAAGGAAGCATAATGGTCAAAGTAGGAAAAGCATTTTTCATACCGGTTTCTGCATCATATACTTTAAGACAGGACATGAAATCAAATACCAGGTGGCTTATCTTTTATCTAGCATGATCGTATGCCATGTCTTTAAGTTGTTCAGGCAGACAGGATCATTATTCACTGCACAGTCTTTCTTCAAATATCTCATCTTTTTACTAGTGCTGTGTTGTTGGATGATAAAAACTGTTTATTCCCTTCAAAGTAGCTTTTAAGTTTTTCATTGCATGCATGCTGAAAGCTTTTTATTTTGCCTTTTTTTTCTGGGCATAGTGGGAGGAAGGGGAGTCGGGGCCTTTCAGGAAGGATGCAGTTGACAGGATTCCCTCTTCCCTAGTAACAGCTTATGAAACTCTTATGTCTGCACAAATATTTCTCTTGCGTGCATGTGAAATGCATTTTCGTCCTGAGAAAAGTGTTCTCTGCAGAAACTACCCGTGTGTAAAAAGAAGATTGGCTTTAAAAGGCAACTGTGATGGGAACAGTGTCTTAGGGAGATGCAGCTTGGACTTGAGGTAAATTGAATGCTTTACAAAAATGTGGTTTTGAGCTTGCATTGATCTTGTATGTAATATGGGTACACGTTAACTGTATAATGTTTTTTTGTATGGTTTTTCTCAATAAATGTAAACCAATGGATAATAATAGCAATGCTTTTGTCTCTTTTATGCTCCTACCCCTGCCTTCACCAGCTTGAAATTGCAGCTTCAGTAAAACTGAATATAGCAGCAATTAGTGTTTTATGAGATGAACATCACCCACGTGAAGTTAAACATATTCTTAATACTGCTATTAAAATATTCACTCCAAATAGCATACAGCTTATCAGTGAGTTTTTTCAGGATGTTTCAGAATCTGTAACTACTTACTGAGGCAAAAGAAAAAAATGATCAAGTAAATTTGTACAAAGAGCGGTCAGCAGCAGACTGAGACATAATAAAAAGCTCTAAATTTTTTGGAGTGCCTCTGTATTTGTTGCAATGTCCCCTGTCTTATATTAATGCTCTACATCTGTTCTTCAGCTTAAAAGTTTGATGGTCTTTAGTAGAAACCCTGAGAGAAGCCTAAGCTGAACCATTTAGATATGAGGCACAATGGTGCTAGCACGTATAGAACAATAGTAGGCCAGGCCTGGGCAGACAGTGTTTGGAGATGCAGCAGTAAATATATTGCAACGAGAGAGAGGAAGGTTGAAATGCTAGGCACTTTTATAGTAGTTTTATTTTAAAACTTACTATTAAATTTGCCATGATTGGCCTATATGGTGTAGCCTGCTGTTGATATATGTTTCAGTAATGGAAATTTGACTTTTTAATAAGCAAATATTAATACTCTGAAGATTAGTGCAAACCTTACAGAGATTGTGTTTACTTTTGGATTAGCAACTGCATAGGTTGATCATAGCATAGTGATTTAAGTGCAAGCCTGCATTAAAAAACTAGTAGTCTTTGAAGCAAAACAGGAAACGTAAGCAGTTACATAATGTTTTATTGTTTAGAAATAATACACTGGGTTGTTTTTTAATTCCACCAATAAGTATTTCCTTTTCAGTTCAAAGCTTCTAGCTCAAATATTTAGTGTTCATGCAGAATATACCAGCAGTTTTGTACTACTACACAAGTTTCCTGATTGTTTATTTAGATTTACACTATTACACAATAGTTGGTCTTCAAGTGTGGGAGCACTGGTAATCTCAGGGTTTTTTTTTTTTTCTTTGTTGATTTTTACTTTATTGATTCCTTCTTTTTAGCCTTTTAATACTAAATTTCCTATGAGCAAGGAACCTAGACACTTGCACAGTTGGCAGATGTCTCTGGTGCAGGAAATGGCAAATCAATGCCTTTCCCTGCTTTTCCTTTAGTTGGCCCCGTCAGAGAGAGAGAGATGATGCAATAAGAAAGATTTGAGAGGAAGAAAGGTTCCAGCTAAAGCAGAGCATTAGTAGTCATCAGCTAGAAAATAAAAAGGTTTAAGAAAAAGATTAATCAATTGTATTCAAAGGAAAGATGCAAGAAGAGTACTTGAGAATTGTTAAGCAAAGTAAAATATTAGCTCTTACTTTCAATGGTGAGAATACAGGTGCTAGCAGATGTGCCTCTGTTGTTGACTGCTTTACACATATATTCCCCTTCATCTTCTGGGAAGGTTTCTGGCAGATAAAGGCAGTAGGTTTCTCCTCTTTCGATGTACTGATAGTCCTCAGAGTCCTGCAGCATTTCCCCCTCAAACCACCAGGTGACCTGAGGTTTGGGCTCCCCAGTAACTTTAACAGTGAATCTCACAGGTTCCCCATCAACCACTGAGGTGTTTTTTAGTGGCCTCTTGAACCAGGGAGCTCCAGATCGAGCTTGATCCTCCTCATCTTCGCAAGTAGAACCATTAATAATGCTTCCTTCC